>CAJHQP010000228.1:0-234619 GCA_905132765.1 Moricandia arvensis | reverse complement strand
TATATATATAATTAATATTTGTTTATATTCGGGTATCCGTTTGGTTTTCGATTCGGTTATTTAAGATATAGAAATATAAGAACCATTCGGGTATTTGAGGGTTTTGATCCTATTATAGGTTCGGATATTTTGGTTCAGTTCCGATATTTGATTTCAGTAATTTTTCCTAGGCCTAGCTAAAATAATGGCTAATCGTAGGTAAATCATATAAATTTATTAAAAATATATTATATCCATTCAAAAACGAAATTATAATAAAAATATATTAAAAATTATTGTATTTTCGTTAACTATTTTACGATAAATCCAAAAGCAGTTACAATTGTTTTATAAATTGGTATTGTTATATATGGTTTATAATAGAAATCTGTTTACAAAGTTAACCGGTTTATTAATCACACGTTAACTAAACTAGTTTATTAACAAAACCTAACTAAACCTAATTAATATATCTAACCTTAACTAAACAAACGAAGCCGTCTTCCTCTTTCACACCACGAGAGCTCGACGTCGCGTCGTCCTCTCGAAACCAGAGCTCGGGCCTGCTTGCCTTCGTCTTCTCCACCAGACCTCACTCTCCTTCAGATTCTCCTCCCCCTCCCAAGACACTCACAATTGAAGCTTCAGCGTCAATGATGGAGGTCCGAGCTATGTTGCTTCTCGATTCATCTCTCAATCTCTCTTCTCTTCTGCGCCATTGAAGCTGCGACGTCGATGACAGAGTTCCTCACCATCTGGCTTCTATTCCGTGCCACTGAAGTCGTCGCATCGAATGACAGAGGTTCGTCCAGCACATAGCTTCACCAGCGTTCATTTCCGTCACAGAGATTCATCAGCGTACATCTCCATCGCAAAGTTGATTTCTTATATTGATGTTTTGAATTACTAAACCAAGCAATAACCAATCATTAGAGGAAGAAAACAGAAAGAAAGCGAGGGAGTAAACGAGTTTTTTGCCGAGTTCGATGGCAGCATGAATGAAAACTTCTATGTGACCAGAGTGGCTTCAGAAAAAGACACAAACTTTTTTGAACATGTTTCGCTGTTTATCCTCTAACAATGAATAAAATCTACAAAGAATAATCAAACAAGCTATATCCTCAAGTCCTTATCAATAAAACCCAAGAGGAAAGAGTTAAATAAAGTGACAAAGACAAACTTTTTTGTGACAAGATTATAGTAATGGGTTTTGGAGTTAGGTTTCAAGTTCTTGAGCATTACGATATTGGTTTTTGAAACATTGTGCTTTCAGTAGAATTAGGCCTTAATTGGGAAAGTGAATCTGAGTTGAAGGATAGATAAATCAAATCACGTGTTTGGATTTACTTAAGAGATCTATTTTAGTTTCAAAAAGTTTGGAATGAGGGTATACGAGACAAAGCACATGAAAAAGTGTATCTCATGTAGAATATGCCTCCACATGTAAATAGAAAGATAAAATGTGCCTCCACATGTAAAAAATCTATATTCATTGTGTTTTTACCGACCATTGAATAAAATCAGTAAAAGGTTACTTGGATTTTTTCACAGCATTTTCTTCCTTTGGGAACAAAACTTTCCAGCATGTGTATGTCATCATAGACGTGGTAATATTGCTGGCGTATTTCCGGTGCAATACGTGTCCGGTGGTGGTGTTTGTCTTCTACCGGTAAATGTTATTGGTGGTTGTGTTACACAATTTTTTCGTAAGAAAAAGTATCGCTCTAAACCCCATGGCTGTGGATTAGGAGAGTGTCAAACCATTGGACACATGGTGGTCTACCAAGTTCCTTACTTATGATTTGCTGCTTGATCTGAAAATGATCATAGAGAATGAGCAGAGATGCAATGTCAAAACAAAGGAAGAGGCTTTTCCGTGGAGAGGTCAATATATACAAGTATATAACGTCAGAACGATATTTTTTTTTAATTGTGAAGCGGTTTTGTTTGGTAATTTATGACTTCAGATTTATGAATTCTTGGTAATCTTTATGTATGAAAAAACAACTATTAATTTTTAGGAATACCTTTTAAATATTTTAACTATTTTAAGCTAATTAAAAAGGAAAAGCTCTTCAAAGAAATACATTATAGAAATGACATTGACACATAAAATTTGACAACTTCTTTTAAATTGTAAAATGATACACCCAGACATCTATATATAGATAAAGGATAACAAAGTCTCTTTTCTTTGAGCCGAGGTTATCTAAAAATTAGACACTAAGCATAGTATTTTGAATTTTAACTAATTTTCTTAAAGTTTTCATTTACTTAGCATTTAAACCAAATCGACTAAAATGTAAAATAACCAATAAATCTATTTTCATCAATATTTCATTTTTATCCATAAAATGTTAAACATAATTCTATTTTTAAATTTAATTAACTGTCTTAATTTTTTTACCTTTTTATCATTTTAACAAAATCAATTAACAAACATATATAATCCATAGATTTATTTTAATCAATATTTCATTTTAACCCATCAAAATATTAACAGAAATATTTTAAAAAATATATAATAATTTAGTGAATCTAAAAAACTTAGATTTCAAAATTAATAGAGAAAATTCAAAAAACAAAATAATTAAACAAAAGTCCATTTACCCTATTGTCTGATTTTCTATTTTTTGACCATCAAAACATCTAATAAATAATCATTTTTAAAGAAATAAGATATTATACTAAAATAATAAAATAGCATATTTATTACCTTCATTAAAGCATTAACAAACACTAATAAATAAATAAAAATTACATCACAACACCGTTTTCTTGAATTTTGAAAGGCACCTTAAAAATATAAGTAGACATCATTTCATGCATAACACTATTTTCTTGAATAATTGTTTGTAGCATTATGGAATCTAACACTAACTTTTAGCAAATGATGCATAAGACTGCCATGTCTATCAACATACATACCATTAACAGTCTATCCATTAAAATTGTTGCACATATATAACAACACAATGACATTATGTCTTTCTAGCGAGAATATGGAAGCTTATTACGTTCGATGAATATAGTTAAATTTTCATTAAAAACAGAACTTTATGACTACAACATTTCCACATAACAACGAAAGGTTTGTAACACATTAGCATTTACCTATACATCAAAAAGATGTTATGAAAAAAAAAATATTTCAAGATCAGTAAATTATACTTGGACACGCTTGCATGGAAAATAAAATTTCAGCGAACAAATGCTGAAAATATATTAAGAAGTCGCTTCATAAGGTTAGAGTAACAAAAATACCATGTTACTTAAAAATATATAAGAATACAAAAGTAACAATTAAATGACACCATAACAATTTTCAGGCACCAGAACAACATCAAAACAGATTCCCCACCTAGTAATATTGTAAACATATGAACACTTAATTTTAATAATTTAATCGATAGAATATTGTTGTGTCCAATTAATTATGTAAATTAAAAATAAATAAATGATGCATTTTAAAATAGCATAATCTCATTACAACAATATAAATTCATGTAAATAATTGCAAAATATATGGACGAGTGACACAATACACAACAAACCAAAAATACATAAAATTGACATAATAGTGGATGACGTCAAAGATAACAAAAAAGTACATGTCCTACACAAAAAATAAAACTATATCTTATTAAACTATAGTTATGACATTATGTAATTTAGTCAAATGTAATAATTTTGTTCTCAATATTCTTATATCATATTTAAGAAAACATCTCACAGAAATTGTAGTTCACAAATTTGTATAATTAAATATTTGAAACTAAAACTAAATATCAATATAAACAATTTAAAAGTTAAAATCTCTGCGCAAAGCGCATGGTAATCCCCTAGTTTATAAGAAAAATTCATAAAAGATTTAAGATGAAAAACAACTCCGGACATTAATGTTGATATGTTGTGTTTTTTTCAGCATACCACTATTGAAAATGGTTGTAGAAAAATATTTAGAGGTGTCTTTTAATTATAAAAAAAGATATTTGGAATCTAGATTAATGTGAAAGATTGTGTTTTTCAATATGTAACTATCTCTATATAATAGAAAAATTAAATTGTTAGTATTATATATATGAAACAAAATAAGTGATAAAAGATGTTACTTTTGATAAATAAATATTCATTAGCAAAAATCTAGATGCAAATAATTTAATATAAAGAAAAGAAATTGTAAGATGTCTTTGCTGTCAAACAAAAAAATTGTACCAACAGTGAGTATATATCAGAGAGATGATAAATAAACAAAAATCGTAACAATCAAATCCTTCCTTTCCCGATCGTCTTCATCTTGCTACCATTGTGTTCTTTTTTTGTAATTTCAAATAAGTTACTTTTTTAATCTTAGCTTTTGTTCATATTGTGTTTAGATGTGGTTTTATTTTGTTTCCCTCTTTTGAGGTTTAATTTCCAGAATAACTTGTTTCTTGCTGGCTGTTGTGTTCCACAAAAGCATCTCATCTTGTATCCCTCCCTTGTTCTAATAATCAAATCTGTTTTAGTGTTAAATAGATCTTGTAATGACTTTTATAATCTCGATAGTTAGCACATCTCCAAAACAGGTAATCGAAAACAATAGCAGTTTCGTCAATTGCCACCATCAGTACACCTAATGTACGTTTAAATATGAAAATTCACAATTCTAGGCGAACAGTTATAATGCTATGGGGGATTTCTGAGTTTAAAATGTGACACTGATGCATACTTAAATATTCCAATGTTTGAGTGAACATTGATAATTTTCACCGAAATATCACTTTCCAATTGAGAGAACATTTATTTGATCAACCCATGAATGTCATATGACAAACTTAGATGATCACATCACTGATGTGTTTTCCTCTAATAGATTTACTGAATGATAGGTAAACCTCTATCAGTCGAGACTCGGAGAAAATGGAAGAACAACACACATATACCAGATGTATTGTAACTATTGGAAAACTGAATGACGGAAACTTTACATTTGTCTAAAGGAAATGACATTGATAGTGGTTTTTAAAATAAATATAGGGTTATGATGAATAATAAAAGTGAAAAAACTCATTGTAAACATGCTTCATATCAACTCAATTTCAATAGAGTTTGGAATTACTGCCACAAAATGTTTAAATTGCGAGAACATTATTTTGAATTCTCTTCGGATTGGGGACAGGGAACCAAACAAATAAATTAATTCTGAGATTCTGGGTGGAATGATAATTTGAGAAAACACACACACACACACACATATATAGATTGATAAGGGATGTTTCATTTAAGGGTTGTGTTGTTTTGAAAAGGAGAAAGTTCGGTAAAAAGATACAAAGCACGGAAATTTCTCTCCTTTTGTTTGTCAACGGTTGTTTTCTTCTTTTTTGATGACGTAAAACAACTTATAGAAAGATAACCATATCAACGTTAGATCATCAAAGTCAAATAAATGTGACTGTTGGATTTATTTCTTATAAAAAATGTTGACATCATCAGTATTGGTTTACTATTTGTGGGAACTAAAATTTGTAATGTCAAATTTGTTAGCAGAGAAAAATAGAGATTATCAATTTTCTTTTCTTTTTAAGGATCCGGATTCTCTGCGAGGGCCAACGACAAGTAATCAAAAGAAGGCAGAAAATACAAAAAACAATAAAATGAATTAAGGAAAGATAGATATTTATTTTGAATCAGTGTAAGAGAGTCGCTATTATTACAACATTTTGTAAACGCTTCAGTCGCAAGAGCTGTCAGCGAGTTTTCTAGTTCTATTCACCTAAAACCATAAACCTATTGGAGTTGCAGCTCGATAACAAAATATGAAAAAGATCCAAAAATGGTTTTGATCAAGTCGTACGTATGTCCCTTATGAAAGGCTACCTACATACCCCTTTAGAGGATCAAGTCGTACGTATGTCAATTTGCATAGTGTTGAACAAGAGATCGAACTGCCTTTGCCAATTTACGAGTTATGTGTTTTTACGATTATTTCTGGAGAAATAATCGATTTTTCCGATGTCCATTTTATATGTTTTTGGTCTTACGAAATGAACCAAATCAATTCGTTAAGTCGAGGATATGACATTGTTAATTTAACTGATATCATTTTGACATTTGAGTTGAACTTTTACGAGAAAACATGTGTTAGTTGACTTTTACGTAATATCTCAACGGAAACTCTGATTGGAACGAAACAAAAGACATTTCAATCGAGACTCAAAGTAGATAATAATGAGAGCCTATGAGGGCGATGAGAGAGCCTATGAGGGCGATGAGAGAGCCTTGAGGGAAACGAGGGAGATGAGAGAGCTCTATGAGGGCGATGAGAGAGCCTTTATGGCTATGAGGGGGGTGTGAGAGGTCTATAAGGGCTATGAGAGCCTTGTGTGGGAGATTTTAGGATCTCAAAGAGCTATGTGGGAAATTTGAAGAGCTCATGGGGCTATGTGGGAGATTTGAGGAGATCATGGGGCTAAGTGGGCAACTTAAGGAGCTCATGGAGCTATGTGGGTGATTTGAGGAGCTCAAGGAAGTATGTGGGCGATTTGAAGAGCTCATGGGGCTATATGGGTGATTTGAGGAGCTAATGGGGCTATGTGGGCAAATTGAGGAGCTCAAACAGCTAGGTGGGTGATTTTAAGAGCTCATGGGGCTATTTGGGAGATTTTAGGAGATCATGGAGCTATGTGTTCGATTTTAAGAGCTTGTAGAGCTATGTGGGTGATTTGAGATGCTTGTGAGGCTATGTGGGCGATTTAGAAGGTTATGTGGGAAATGATAGAATGTTGGTCCCTTTCTTCTGTTCTCTTTATCTCAGTCGAATGCTTCTTAGAGTTTCGATCCTATTTCGTTTGCTTTACGCAAGTTTTTCCGTAAATATTTTGTGAAAGTTATTTAGCAGAAGATTATCTCACTGATTTTCATACGAGGTTTTCTGCATAAACTTTCTGAATTTTGTTCTACGGAAGATTGTTTCGTAAAACATGTCATTTATCGCAGAAACTTTTCGCAAGAATTTTTTCGATCTTTTCATATTTGGACAGAAACTACTTTCATTTCTTGTTCGGGATAAATAACAGAGTTATTTCTCGTATCCTTACTTACATGGGCTTGGCTTATGCGATGTAGTTTCTTCGACATTTCTAGCTCATATTTATCTAAGGCATATTTCTCGGAAGATTTTAGCCATTGATTTTGCCATGACCGATTTTGACCCCAACAATCAGACCCCCAGCTAGTAAGATTTTACTTGTAATTCTGCGAGGTAGTGATAGGCATGTTAGGTGGAATCAATGGCTAAAAGGTCCGTTGATGAAAACAGTTTTTCCGAAAGTTGAAGTTGTTGGTTCGCTCTCCTCTCTTCATAAGAATGGGATATGATACGATTGGGACTGCGCCTTATAAAAGCTGGCTACGTTCCATTTTGAAGGGATCAAGACTTTCGTAGTTCGTTCTAGAGTTTAAATTCTTACGACCTTGTTTTCCAGTGGGACCTCTAGGGTCAAATTATGTATCATGTGGAGATTTTCGAGCATGTTTCTTCTGATGGCATTTTATATTGTACCTTTGTCGGCCTCGAGACTAGCCTTGTAGGCTGTTTTTTTAGATTTATAAAATTATCTCCTCATAAAAACGTATAAAGCAGCCATACGTGGAGATTAGAGAAAAAGTGCGAGTTGTCATTTCCTTTCTGACGCTCAGCGGATCGTTATACTCGTCATTGTGTAAGATAAGAATACTCGAAAGCTTTTAGTTCGTGGAGTCTCATAAACGTACAAATATAAGAGAAGGGACATATTTTGAAATCTCGTATTAGTCTGTTGACACTTTTCCTTGAGATGTGTAAGACCAGTGTGCTGGGTTTAGGGCAAGACCTAGGCTTACTATCGGTTTAGGGTTAGCAATGACTGTTTTGGCTTAAATCAGCCGTTGTGGTTTCTACCTGATTCCATCTCAATATTGAAGTCTGCGAAAAGTTATCGGCTTAGGTGACTTGCCTCGATCGGGATCCTAGAATATCTTCAGAGACAATTTCTAAGTCGTCTAGAAGTAGTGACCAAAAATTTTGGTTTTCTTTTATAGCGCGCTATTATCCTTGTGTCGGATGTTTGAGACCCTATTTCGATGGGAGTATATGGCTAAATTTGTTTAGGACGTTAGAGTTTGTTTGTTGTTATCAGAAACAAATAGAATGGTAAGTGTTACCGTTTCAGTTTGAGCCTTCGCGAAGGATGTGTGCTTGAGAAGATGTTAATGTGTCTGACTGGTTGAGTTTCCAAGCAGGAACTTTCATCTGGGAAGATATTTTTGTCGAAATACAGTTCTTCAAGTGTTTGCGACGTCTCGTGGCACTAATGACTGGATTTTTCTTTCGAGTAAAATGTTACGTTATGACAATGTGTTAGAGAAGTTTTTTGCGTTTGGCTTCAAGGTCCTATTTGACCTTGTTGCCAAGGAATACTTAGGTTTTTTTTTGTGGAGGTTTTGTATCCGAAGTTTGTTTATGTAGCAAATTAATCGAAAGTGTCTTTCATATGGCACTTTTCTTTCATATTCTGTGTTTCTTGTTTGAAACGTTTGCAGGCTTAGAGATGTTTTTCATTGGCGTAAGGTTTTGTTTTAGCCTTGTGGCAGATTTTGGTTTGTTTGCGGATGTTTCGCAGCCAAAACTAGTGTTTCGTTTTGATATTAAATTTTTTGATTTGCGATTGGGGAAGTAGGACCAAGGGATCACATAAATTGGTCCATGGGAAAAAAAACGTTTTCCTTCACTGTGCTCTATGAAGAGTTGGTTTTCCAAGATTTAATTCATGTATTTTTAGGGAGGATGTTTTGTATAGCTCTAGGACCTTTGTTATGAGTGATTTCTCATATGCCGTGTTTTATGGGTAAAACGTTGTGGGCTTAGAGTGAGTTATGGAGCGTATAGAACTGGTCGATTGACGATAAGTGCATATTTTCCATTAAACGTGTGGTTGTTAGGACTGAGGCTTGTTATGAAGAATTTATTGTATGATTTCCATTTTTGGGTTATACGATATTTATCTGCGTGGCCATCACTCGACGTTTGTTAGACGAATTGCAATTGTTGTTTGGCTGTTGAGTGACTGGATTGAGCGTTGTTCGCTCGAGCATTTTAGCTTGGCGTGAAGGCTTTGTTCAGCCGCATTTCCGAGGACTTTTAGGTCAAGGTTTAGACCACGTCAATTTCGTGCTCACGACATATTTGTTTCTTGAGCGGAACTAATCGGTCAACCAGCGGTAGAACTAGTCAACAAGCGGGGAGAAAGCGGTTCCCTTTGTTGTGCTTTGTGCTACTTGTGTTCTCGATTTTGCTTTGTCGCAAATGTTTTTTGATGCTTTTCCATGACTCACTTGGTTGAACGGAAAATCAACGTAATGCTTTTGATGTTTTAAGATTTCTCGTATAATTTTTAACTCTCATACGAAATGTTTTTTGTTAATTCGAAAAGGTCCTCAAGATTTCGGCAAACCGTTGTGTTATTAGTTTGATGTTGGTACATGTTGTCTGGATACATGATTATGATAAATGCTGTAGATTTCTCGAGACTATAATTTTGACTGTTTAGGTATGCCGCTAGATGTTATACAAATCTTAGATTGCCGTTTGCCTTTTGGAAGATTTCGATAGGTCATTTCATTGCCTGATGTCGTAAGAGATTGCTTTTGGAACCTACTCCCACCTTTTTTTACGAAAGAGAACGGCTGAACGAATCGTTTGAAGGGTTGTGTATGTTTTACTTTCGAGGATTGAAATAATAGACAATCTAGGTCAATTTAAAGATGACATTGGGATTGTGATCTGCGGTTGTTTTCAGGTTGGCGACTTAGAATGGGTTGGTTTTAAGAAAAGTGCTTGGAACAACTCATTTTTAAGAGACGTTTGTGTCTCTAGTTCTTTCTTCCTTTAGGAAGTGAGCTGAGTATGCGTCAATGCATGGAGATCATTTCTAGGTTTTTCGAGAAATTAGATCGGTTAGCAAGTTATGCCTTAACAAATAAGGAACAATAGAACAATATCAGAAAAATCGCCTAAGACTTAGTACGCTAGACTATCCACCTAGATTCTAAATTCTCTAAAGTTTACGGAATTTTCCAAGAATTTTTTATTTCTTACAACTTTCCTACAAAAAGTTATAACTCTGATAAAATATTCTAAGTCGAACATGCCTTAGTTTTCTCAGAAATTCGGGTTTGCCTCTTTTTCATTTTTCTCCTTTTCTCCCGTGTATTCTGACCTGAGTTTCAATATTCATATTGTTAGTTTTACGAGAACGGGTATGATATTTTTTTGTAGTATGAGTATGTATTTTATCGAAATTTTATTTGGCGTTTAGGAATAGCCACTTTCGACTCAGTGTCAAAGAATTTCGAAAGTTTGATTCTAATTTTCGTATGATTTGGTCTTCAACAAAACGTTTACGAGAATATCGGGGTTAGGAAGAGAATATAATGTATAAGTTTTGTTCTTGTTTCTTTTTGTCGCTGGTTTTACTAGAATGACGAATGCTCTTCATATATTGTTGAAAAATCTATCAAATGTTTATGAGTAGTTGTTTTCGACTCAACGTAGAAGAATTCCGTAAAACTGGATTGGTTTTTTTGTATCAAATGAACTTTACAAAAACAAAATTGAAACAAATTAAGGCGAAGCAGATGACGACTCGAAGAAGAGCGAAGTGGGTGATGAGGAAGAAGAAGCAATGGACACGATGTCATTCGAGTGACGTGGTCAGTTCGTCAAGCTGTGAGCGAACTGATCCTTTCCTAGCCCTTATTTTTCATTGATAATTTCGTACGATCTTGTTTGACTTTCCAACGGTTGTCAAACTGTGTTTTTATTGAGGAGAATCGATTCGCAAATGTTGGCGAAATTTTTCTATGAAGGTTGTAACATAAAACACTGTCATTTACGAAAGCTGTCTTGTGAAATGTTCTCAAGTTTCACTTTACCAAAACTGTTTTGCAAAATGTTGCCGAGTTTAACTTTAAGAAAAATATTTCGAAAAATGTTGTCGAGTTTAATTTTACGAAAGTTGTTTTGTAAGATGTTGTCGAGCTTAATTTTACAAAAGTTGTTCATAATATGTTGTCAAGTTTAATTTACGAAAATCATGTCGTAAAATGTTCCGGAGCTAAATTTTATGAAAGTTATTTCACAAAATGATTTCAAGTTTGGCTGCATAGAGCTGTTTTTTGGATAACTCACGTTTTTCGGCTGTTCTGCAAATTTAGTTTCTGAGTTTTATATCAGAAACTATAGCTGCGATGAGCTTAATTACCACGGTCAAACTTATTTGGAATTTTTTTTGTTTCCGTAGGATTGATCCGAGGGAGTTCTGAGTATTTTTCCGAATTAAGATTAGTAGACAAATATCAAGAATTCCAGAACATGTTGCTATCGAAGCGACAGTGGAATTTTTATGAAATCTTACGTTTCAGAAAACGTTTTAGCAGTGAGGGATATGATCTCATGTTTTTCTTTGTTTAGTTTAATTTATAAGTGATTCTATAAAATTTAAATTCATTTCTCCTAGATTTATCTGAAAGAGGTAAAGCAGCGGGGGATTGGCAATCCGATTCGTTATGCTTTTTTTCCACGAGTAATCTAGAGTTTCTCCGCGATCTGGGAAGTGGGAGAGAGTTTTATTTTTCTAAAGATTGTTATGGAAGTTATTCGGAAGAAGTACAGTGGTGAGGGGTGTGGACCCGATTTGCTATTCTTCCTTCTTTGGTCCTTCCGCGATCTCGGGGAGAGCAAGTTTTATTTTTTCCAATTTTTTTTTGGAAAATGTTTTTTGGTTGAAATCCTTGTGTTGAGATTTCTCCAACTCAGTAATGAGACAATTTTTGGGGGGTTAGATATATTTTTGGTTGCTCTTTCTGTTTAAATAGAGAAATGGCGAACTCCTTTTGGTGCTCTTTTTTTTGGAGAAAAGTCGCGACTAAATTCTCGATCTTGTCGAGCAGTCGCTGCTGGAGTTGTGTTACCAGCGTTTTCGTCGTCGTTTGACTGTGTCAACGCTAGCTTCAAGTTTGTCTTTCATATTTCCAGACATGTTTTGATCAAGAACTTTGCGCCCATGTGAGTAAATCCACCCACCCTACTTCTAGCGGCAAACTGTGGGAACCAAAATTTCCACTGTCAAATTTGTTAGCGGAGAAAAATAGAGATTCTTGATTATTTTTAAGGATATTTATTTTATGCGAGGGCAAACGACAAATGATCAAATAAACGCGGAAAATACAGAAAACAATAAAATGAATTAAGAAAAGATAGATCCTTTTTTAAATCCACGAAAGAGTGTTGCGAACATTGCAAAATATTGTAAAAGCTTTGGCCGCAGGAACTGTCAGCGAGTTTTCTAGTTCTAGCCACCTAAAACCTTAAACTTAGTTGAGTCGCAGATCTATAACAAAAGACAAAAAATATCCAAAAAGGTTTTGATTGATTTCGGACTGGACCTTATGAAAGGATGCCTACATCCCCCTTTAGAGGATCAAGCCGAACGTAGTTCAGTTGACAGAGTGTTGAACAAGAGATCGAACTGCCTTTGAGTGTTTGTCTAGTAAGACATAGAAAACTAAGCATGTCGCAAAATAATGCTTAAGGCTCCTAAGTGCAGAGAATTCTAAGTGACTAAAATCG
Organism: Moricandia arvensis; assembly: GCA_905132765.1. Taxonomy (NCBI): domain Eukaryota; kingdom Viridiplantae; phylum Streptophyta; class Magnoliopsida; order Brassicales; family Brassicaceae; genus Moricandia; species Moricandia arvensis. The sequence continues at coordinate 221,991 of CAJHQP010000228.1, read as the reverse complement.
TTTTGTGCTCCTCGCCTTGGCTCTCCTTATATATGCCTCCAAGGTCGACCATCTTTCCCTTTCTGCCCCCGATTCGAGTTTATCCCTTTGCCGAATTTTTCCTTATCTTTTCTACCATCATGTTTAACTTAGAAGTGTTGCATTTATCCTCTTTTCCATTTATCTTTACCCAAATCGATACAAATCTTCATTTTACTATGGGCCTATTCTTTTTTTTGAACCATAAGTGGGCTTTCGTCGTGTTTTAGGCTGTCTCGGGCCAATTAACAACTTATGCGTTTTTAAGATTATTTCTGGATAAATCATTGATTTGTCCGATGTCTATTTTCTATGTCGTTGATCTTACGAACTGAACCAAATCAATTCATTAATTCGAGGATAGGAGGTGTTATCATTTTGACATTTGACTTGAACTTTTACGAGTAAACATGTGTTACTTGTTTTCTTCATAAAATCCTAATGGAAACTCTGATTGGGACAAAGCGAAAGACATTTTGATCAAGACTCAAAGGAGAATATGATGGGAGACTATAGCTGCGATGAGCTTAATTACCACGGTCAAACTTATTTGGAATTTTTTTCGTTTCCGTAGGATTGATCTGAGGGAGTTCTGAGTATTTTTCCGAATTAAGATTAGTAGACAAATATCAAGAATTCCAGAACATGTTGCTATCGAAGCGACAGTGGAATTTTTATGAAATCTTACGTTTCAGAAAACGTTTTAGCAGTGAGCGATATGATCTCATGTTTTTCTTTGTTTAGTTTAATTTATAAGTGATTCTATAAAATTTAAATTCATTTCTCCTAGATTTATTTGAAAGAGGTAAAGCAGCGGGGGATTGGCAATCCGATTCGTTATGCTTTTTTTCCACGAGTAATCTAGAGTTTCTCCGCGATCTGGGAAGTGGGAGAGAGTTTTATTTTTCTGAAGATTGTTATGGAAGTTATTCGGAAGAAGTACAGTGGTGAGGGGTGTGGACCCGATTTGCTATTCTTCCTTCTTTGGTCCTTCCGCGATCTCGGGGAGAGAAAGTTTTATTTTTTCCAATTTTTTTTTGGAAAATGTTTTTTGGTTGAAATCCTTATGTGTTGAGATTTCTCCAACTCAGTAATGAGACAATTTTTGGGGGGTTAGATATATTTTTGGTTGCTCTTTCTGTTTAAATAGAGAAATGGCGAACTCCTTTTGGTGCTCTTTTTTTGGAGAAAAGTCGCGACTAAATTCTCGATCTTGTCGAGCAGTTGCTGCTGGAGTTGTGTTACCAGCGTTTTCGTCGTTGTTTGACTGTGTCAACGCTAGCTGCAAGTTTGTCTTTCATTTTTCCAGACATGTTTTGATCAAGAACTTTGCGCCCATGTGAGTAAATCCACCCACCCTACTTCTAGCGGTAAACTGTGGGAACCAAAATTTCCACTGTCAAATTTGTTAGCGGAGAAAAATAGAGATTCTTGATTATTTTTAAGGATATTTATTTTATGTGAGGGCAAACGACAAATGATCAAATAAACGCGGAAAATACAGAAAACAATAAAATGAATTAAGAAAAGATAGATCCTTTTTTAAATCCACGAAAGAGTGTTGCGATCATTGCAAAATATTGTAAAAGCTTTGGCCGCAGGAACTGTCAGCGAGTTTTCTAGTTCTAGCCACCTAAAACCTTAAACTTAGTTGAGTCGCAGATCTATAACAAAAGACAAAAAATATCCAAAAAAGGTTTTGATTGATTTCGGACTGGACCTTATGAAAGGATGCCTACATCCCCCTTTAGAGGATCAAGCCGAACGTAGTTCAGTTGACAGAGTGTTGAACAAGAGATCGAACTGCCTTTGAGTGTTTGTCTAGTAAGACATAGAAAACTAAGCATGTCGCAAAATAATGCTTAAGGCTCCTAAGTGCAGAGAATTCTAAGTGACTAAAATCGTTTTGTGCTCCTCGCCTTGGCTCTCCTTATATATGCCTCCAAGGTCGACCATCTTTCCCTTTCTGCCCCCGATTCGAGTTTATCCCTTTGCCGAATTTTTCCTTATCTTTTCTACCTTCATGTTTAACTTAGAAGTGTTGCATTTATCCTCTTTTCCATTTATCTTTACCCAAATCGTACAAATCTTCATTTTACTATGGGCCTATTCTTTTTTTTTGAACCATAAGTGGGCTTTCGTCGTGTTTTAGGCTGTCTCGGGCCAATTAACAACTTATGCGTTTTTAAGATTATTTCTGGATAAATCATTGATTTGTCCGATGTCTATTTTCTATGTCGTTGATCTTACGAACTGAACCAAATCAATTCATTAATTCGAGGATAGGAGGTGTTATCTTTTTGACATTTGACTTGAACTTTTACGAGTAAACATGTGTTACTTGTTTTCTTCATAAAATCCTAATGGAAACTCTGATTGGGACAAAGCGAAAGACATTTTGATCAAGACTCAAAGGAGAATATGATGGGAGACTATGAGGGCGATGAGAGAGCTCTATGAGTGCGATGAGATATCTCTATGAGTGCAATGAGAGTGCTCTATGTGGGCGATAAGAGGGCCTTGATGGCTATGAGGGTAATGAGAGAGCTCTGTGAGGGCTATGACAACCTTGTAGATCTATGTGGGCGATTTGAGGAGCTGAAAGAGCTATGTGGGAAATTTGAAGACCTCTTTGGGCTATGTGGGTGATTTGAGGAGCTCATGGAGCTATGTGGGCAAATTAAGGAGCTCAAGAAGGTATGTGGGCGACTTGAAGAGTTCATGGGGCTATGTGGGCGATTTGAAAAGCTCACGAAGCAATGTGGGCTATTTGAACAGCTCATAGGGCTATGTGAGCGATTTGAGGAGCTCATGGAGCAATGTGGCTGATTTGAGGAGCTGAAGGAGCTATGTGGGCGATTTGAAGACCTCACGAGGCTATGTGAGCAATTTGAACAGCTCAGGGAGCTATGTGGGTGATTTGAAGAGCTTTTAGAGCTATGTGGGAGATTTGAGAAACTTGTGAGGCTTTGTGGACTATTTGAGCAGGTCATGTGGGCGATGAAAGAGTGTTGGTGTAATGACCCTTACGAACCAATAATTTTTTGTTGAGAAAAATTCAGCTCGACCAGTTTTGAGTTGGTTCGACAAAATTAAAAATAAAAATCGAACCAATGAATTAATTTCTCGATGGGAATGTCGAGGGCGGAAGAACTTTGCTTGATAGTTCTTATCGAGTATTAATTATATTTGTCGAGTTTTATTCAGCTGGATGAGCTTAATCGAAAGCATGAAGAGATTCGAAGGACAAGAAATAGTTAGTCGAAAATTGTCCGACAAATATCGACAAAACTCATAAAATTGATTATGAACCATCCCATGCCATGCACCTTCCTTCTTGCTTTGATTCTGTAGTAATTAGCACATGAAACTCATAAGCTGCCTACTTTCCTTTCTTCTTAAGTAGTCATGTGGGAAGTACATGTTCTGGATGGAGCTTGCTTCAGGTGAAGGAAAAGACAGCAGATGGTTCTGAAAGTGGTGAAGCTGTAAGAATATGAAGAACAAGCTTGAAGAACAAGAGAGAGAGAGAGAGAGAGAGAGAGAGAGAGAGAGAGAGAGAGAGAGAGAGAGAGAGAGAGAGAGAGAGAGGGAGAGAGAGAGAGGGAATGATTTTCATGAGGCAGAGAGAAAAAAGGATTGATTTCCTTGCTCTATTCAGTACACACAATTACAATATATAAAGACAATATAATCTGGATGGAGACAAGAAGAATAATATTAAATGAGTTGCTGCTGGTCGAGGTGAAAGGCACATGGCATAAATGGCTTCTCCCCTAGAACATGTGATCTTTAGTATTTTTAAATCCCACTTGCCTCCAGAAGTCTCCAACGTCTCTCTTGACTCCTTGATTCTTCTTCTGGTCAATTTAAATCAGTGCCTTCCCTTCCAACCTAAGCTAGGTTTGAATTGCTTGCTTTGAAGTCAAGTTTGTACGGAATAACTTGTGCACCAAGCTTGTACAGACTAAACTACTTCAACTCGCCCAGATGCATCTCTTCTCTTTGTCTCCATTCTTTATTCATGCCTTCATGTCAATACTCCCCCTCAAGCTGAGCCATATGGTATGGTTAAGCTCGGAACCCATGAGGAAATCCCTCATTAAAACTCTTATGTGCAAAATCCAATGGGACAAAAACACACAAAGAAAAAAGAGTAGAGGCTTCATGGCTAAAGGGATCATGATCTGGACAAGTCTATGAGTCCCAACCTTGGATGGATGAACTCACAGACTTTGGTGCTTGCTCCTTTAGTGAAGATGTCAGCTAGTTGTTCTTCACTTCTTGTATAGAAAGGCACGATAATTTGTTGCTCCACTGTTTGTCTCACTTTTTGATAGTCCACCTCAATGTGGTTTGTCCTCTCATGAAACACTGAGTTTGATGCTATATGAATAGCTGCTTGATTATCACAATGCATTGTGATTGGTGTTGTTGTCTCTTTGCCGAAGTCTTTTACCATGTTCCTGATCCAAATGAGTTCACTAGTAAGCTTCCTCATTGCTCTATATTTTGCCTATATACTTGAACATGATACCACCTTCTCCTTCTTACTCTTCCAATTAATTAAATTGTCTCCAATGAAAGTACAATAGCATGTTTTACACCTCCTGTCTACTCTATCACCAACCCAATCTGCATCACAATATCTCACAATTTATGTGCTCTTGTTGCAACCCATCCATATACCTTGACCAGGAGCTTCCCTTAGATGCCTCATGATCCTCTCCACCATATTTCAATGATGAACTTTAGCTATTTGCATATGCTGGCTGACTTAGTTCACAACAAAGCAGATGTCTGGTATTGTAATGGTTAGATAGATCAGCTTCCCAACCATTTTCCTATAAAGCTTGACATCTTCAAATAGTTCATCTTCAAACTCCCCCTCACGCAATATTTTGTACCCCTCTTCAAGTGGAGTTTTGGCTACTCTTCCTCCAAGCTCTCCTGCCTCATTTAAAAGATCAAGTGCGTACTTCCTTTGAGATTAGAAAAGCCCCTCTTTAGAGTGGCATATTTCAATCCCTAGGAAGTATTTTAACTTACCCAAATCTTTTATATCTAACGAAGATTTAAGAAAAGCTTTGGTTGAGATAATACCTTCCTTGTCACTTCATGTGATAATTATTTCATCAACATAGACAAGAATCACAACAATTCCTTGCTGTCTTGAGAGTGTGAAGAGTGTATGGTATGCCTCTGATTTGCTGAACTCTCTTCCGTTCGAGGTTGTGCTCAACTTGTGATACCAAACTCTAGGAGATTGTTTTAACCCATATATTGCATTCTTTAGTCTCAATGCATTCCCTAGTTTCACCATGCCTTCTAAGCTAGAAGGAGGACGCATATATACTTCATCTTCTAATTAACCTTGTAGGAAAGCATTCTTAACATCCATTTACCATAGACCTTATTCCAAGTTTACTGCTAATGAGAGAAAAACCCTTATGGTGTGGAGTTTGGCTACTGGAGCAAATGTATCAAGAGAATCTTCTCCATTGACCTGAGTGTATCCCCTTCCAATTAGCCTTGTCTTTTTCCTTTCTTGTTTTCCATTGGCTAAGTACTTGATGGTGAAGATCAGGCGACTTGTCACAACCTTTTTTCCTTTGGGGAGCTCATTTTCATACCTGGTATCATTCTTGATCATGGCATTAATCTCATCTCCAACTGAGTCTCCATTCATCCAGTGCCATTGCCTTTTCATAAGACCTCGAAATGTACTCTTGATCCAGGTTACTTATGAAGACTTGGTGCTCTTGAGGATAGTATACCATTGAGCAGGTTGCTTGTATGGGATGAACTACTGCTTTGCTGTTGAAGTATACTCTGGTGTTGATCCAAGTAGATGGATGCCTCTTCACTGTGGTACTTCTCCTTAATGGTTGAATTTGTTGCTCTTTGACATGCGTGTTTTTATTGTTCTAGCATGGTATGAATATCATAAACAATTAACTGTCAAATTAACCCTAGTATTAACACACAAATATTACTCTTGCCAAAAGAAATCAGGTGTAGTACTTAGTTATCGAATCCACAGAGAGCAATGGCACACAATATATTTCTTGTTTCTAAAGATTAAGCTAGGTGAATATATATATATTGGTGGAAAACAATCAGTTAAGAAAATATTCCTTATCAAGAAGTAGAGATGTAATATGGAAATGTGCTAATAATGCAAATATGGAAATATTCTAATAATGCAAATAAAGAGATATTCTATTAAACTAACTTGATGCAAATGTAAATATGTTATATCTAGGGTTTCAAGCCTAATGGATTATAGTGGATAGGAATCACATATATGTAAATATACTAGAACTCAAATTAACTATTCTGACCCTTTTAACTCCAACTCTTATATGCAAGCAAAAGGAAAGACCATCAATCGACGGCTATGGTCTGATGTCGATCAACGGTGAAATCAGAAGGAAGTGTGAACGAGATTTGATAAGTTCACTAGACTTATTAGACCAGCTCTCGCATGCACCTACTACCCTAGTTCAATGAAGTCTATTCTGTCACAGAAATTACTCTCGTAGTCGTCTATGTCCTACTTTCAAGATCCTAGTTAGCTACTATAGAATGCAAGCATTAAGCACAACTCAATCGATGGATATTAACTTAACTAGCAATCCTACTTTTGAGCTAATCCATGATTTCTATCATTCAATCCTAAATCTAGTTGAAAACTACTCAGACATAATCAAAGAAATAACAATAGTCTGAACAGAATGCATAGATAAAATCCTGGAGTTCCAATACAGATCTCCCTAAGGAGTTATGAATCTTCTCCTCTAAAAACCTAGAACTATAATAAAGCTTTCTAAGTTGTGTCAACCTTGCCTGCACTTGCACACACTTATCTTTCTCTCAAAACATAAGCATAAATATAAAAACCCTAAAACTTAGGTCAAAATTCGTCCAGGGCACTCTCGTCATTTGTCTTCTAAACTTAAGCTTTTAAATCGGTTATCTGCGAATTGGATGTCGATCGATGGAAGGTGTGCAGCATCAATCAAACTTGTTCTTTTATCATCGGTTGACTCCAAGGTTGTTTCGTCGATCGACGATAGTCTTGTACTTTGACTCCACAAATAGTCAACTACGGATTCTTCTCCTCTAAGTGCTCCAAAAGCTCTGAGTATCTCCATATATCTCCAAAAGTGTTCATGGACCTGTAAATACTCTATAACATATCCTAGACACACATAATAGACCATAAATAAAGTCTATAACATGGCCTAAAACTGGTAATAAATTGGCTATATCAACTCCCCCAGACTTAACCTTTTGCTTGTCCTCAAGCATACTAAGCCTGTGAAAGAGGTTCTGAAAAGCGGAGACTCACATAATTTCTAAGTATAGCTGTCACCTTACTTTGTTGCAACGACATCCTATCAAGTCAATCACATAGAAACTTTATCTACCCTATCCTAGTATAGCAACCAAATCCAGTTTACCAACAACTTAGCAAATACTAGTCTAACTCACTCCTCTACTGATTTGATTCTTTGCATAAAATAAAAATGTAGGTTTTACCTTGGGAGTATCGATCAAAAGACACATGTACTCTACCTATGCAAGTATCTGAAAGACTAGGCACAAAGTCATCTCTGCTTCCTTTCTTCCCCATTTTCTCTCTGAATCTTTTTAGATCTCAAAGTTAGTGGAAATGATGCTGATACAATCCATCTTGCCATCTCATTTTGGATTTTCCTCTTCCTTTTCTTTTCTTGTCTTTTTTTTACTTTTATTTTCTTCTTTTTGTTGTGCTTTCTAGGCAAAGTTGTAGGCGAATAGTTGGGTCATCGGTAATGTACATGCCCCTCGCTTCCAACAATGTGTGAATGTTCCTCCGAATTAGAATAGCGGGGTCATAGGTAATGTACCTACCCCTCTACATCTCAGGAAGTCATGTCAATCTTTTAAGCTATTAGGTAGATGCTGAAGAGAAAGAGGAAGGGAACCAAAGATGAAATGACTTGTACCTACCAACTTGCAGAAGGAATCTGATTCAGTGTATACCAAGCCCCAAAGCAAGCAGATAATGTCAAGATTAGTGTTGGAAATCAGCTTTGGTTCCTTCAAACTTTCTAAGCAAGTGTGATATAGTGGCATGATGACCCACTTTGGTATCTCTAGTAACCTCTGCAAAAACCGTCTAAAAATGGTGGTAAATTGTGGTTAGTCAACAATAAATCTTGATCATAGTCCCCTTCTTGACTCAATAAAACTTTGAAAATCTTTTTTATATATAGTAAATAAAGCTCAAAACAAAACAAATAGCATTAGCGAACCTCCCCCAGACTTAAATTACATTGTCCCCAGTGCAATCTGTCTCGGATTGGTTATGAAAAATTAAATCATAAGTAAATAGTTTAAGTAGAAAACTCGATACCAGACCGTCTGCCATATTCGCATGCTGTCTCTGAACAGTATCCAAATCTTGCTTCATCTCATCCATGCGTGTAGTCCAACCGGTGAGGCAGTTGTCTATAGGATAATAGACATCATCCAGCCTCATGTAGAAATCACCCAGTGACATCTCTTGAGCTCTGTAGATCTCATGCACAATAACATCAATCTCTTCTCTGATGTATGTCCTTTGATCCTTCATAGACATAGCGATCTTTGCTGCATGTTCTGGTAAACATATGTATCTCTGTTCAAACAAATTAGCTCTCTCTAGAACTGCTCTGATGTCTTCAGCTTGCACATTCACTACTCTTCTGCCTGTAGCTCGTGCATTACCATTTTCATTTCTGTAGATGCCACACTCATCTTTCTTTTCCCAACGGGAAAGTCTGTTGCCCTCATCATCAAAAGCTCGCGTACCTTGCTTGAAATGCCATTCGGTCGATGACATGATGTTGTTGTCGATTGATGGTGTACTCCATAAACTATGGGCATTGGAATGACAAAATTCGTGTACCTCTAGAAAGGCTATCTCGATCGATGCTCGGTGGCTGCTGTCTACCGATCTAGAATGCTTGTGAGTGTATGGAACATTACATATCAACTCGTTCTTCTGCTCCTAAATGTCAATTGATGTTGTATGATGCGCGTCGATCGATAGCTGCTTCTGCTGTCCAAGTATATTACCCGATCCATTAGCCATAATAACGGCATCTGCTACATCCTCCTTAGATAAATGTAGGATTCTCACACAAAGAGCCCGTGCACATCCCTCTAGGTCTCTGAAAATTCCGAACTCATCTGGTCAAAGGTTACCAATATTTGTATCTTCTGTTCCATGTTCGTGTGCTAGTTCTCATCTGATGTCGTTCAATGGCCAAGAGTAGCTGGTGATTTATGCTTGATTATCCACTCTCGCGTTCATCACCCAGCCATCGTCTTCTGATGCCAGGCCGCAATATTCAATCGACAACTATGCCCTGATGTTGATCGACGATGAAATCAGAAGGAAGTGTAAATGGGATTTGATAAGTCCACTAGACTTATTAGACCAGCTCTCGCATGCGCCTAACAGCCTAGTTCAATGGAGTCTATTATGGCACATAACCTACTTTCGTAGCCGTCAAGGTCCTACTTTCGAGATCCTAGTTAGCTACACTAGAATGCAAGCATAATTAGGTTGACCATGTAAGTTAATGACTCGATGGGACTGTCTAGTGGTCTAATGACTTTCTTATGATAGTTCTCGTCGAGTGTTTGATGATCAGGTCGTGTATTAACTATTATGGTCGAGTGTATATTAAGCGGGACGAGATTTTTCGAGAGCAAGATGAGAGCCGAAAGACACAAAATATTTGGTCGAAAATTGTTCAGAATTGTCGAGCAGCTTCCTTAATAATTCTTACCAGTCATGTACTTCAACTTCTCAGCTGCTTGATAAGTAATGAAGTCACATGCCTTGCACCTTCCTACTTGCTTGCTTCTGTAGTAAATGGAACATGACAGTCACAAGCTGCCTTCTTGCTTGATGGCTCGAATTTATAAAATAAAAATCATGCCTCTGGAAAGATTTCTTCATAGCAAGGAAACTGTGAGCTGCTTGGTGGCTGGAGAAGATGAAGAAGGACGCCAGCTGTCCCTTGCACGGCAAAGCTTTGTCTTAACCTGGACACAAAGACAAAGCTCATCTCAGATACTCAATACTCTCAGTTACCTGATTCCCACGTTCTTAAATAGAAAGAAAAAACAAAGCAAAATTCAGAGAAAAACAGTGAGAAAGAAGAAGGGAAAAGTCAAAAAGGACCTTGGACGAATTTCTTCCAAACCTTGCTCAGTCTGTTCCTGTGAGAAATATCAGAAGGTGAGATGTTTAAAAAACCCTAGACCTTGTTCAGCTCAGATCATGACTGAACCTTGATCATTCTTTTTAATCAGTCCACCCGTGATCAAACCTTGGAGAATAGAACCATCAGTGATCATCAAACTGTTTGGATTTTGGGTAAGCTTCATCTCCTTGCCTCAGTCAGTCTCTGATCAGAACTGGATCATGTTTAGCTAGGGTCTTGGTTGGATCACTTGTCTAAGGTTTTTGTTGCGGTTCAGTTTGTTTAGTTTCAGTTTATTTTAAGTTCTTTAAACCACTAGCTAAACTGATGTGAACTGTTTAGACCTAGGCTGAACTGAACTAATCTTGTCCTGAATCCAACTTGTCTGAACTGATCTGATCTGATCTACGATGAGTAGAACCGATCTTGAACTGAATTGATTTAAATTGTTTAGCTTGAACCAAACTGTCGGATTAGTGATGTTCTTAACCGAACAGTCTTTCATTGGCCTGAACTTGTCATGTACTGATTTAGTCAGAGTGGAACAAAATTGTTAAGATCTGAACTTATCAGAATATGATCAGAGAAGAACTGAACTGAAATGTTATGAGATGATTTGAGTTTATTCTTCAATTGGACTGATGATCTTTATGATCCAACCGCTCTGTCTTGAATTCAGATGATCAAGGAGAGTGGTCGGATCAGTCAGATCTTTGTGGTGGTTCTGTATCGGGAGTGATACAGAAGTGGAATGTGATTAGCTAGAGCTCATGTGTAGTCTTCCTTAGCCAATATTATGGTTTCAAAGGTGATTCTAGATAGATGATTAATGAGTTATGAATGACTATAGCATGATTGCGTACTAAATATGGTTGATTGATTAAGTATTCTCTCTTGATCTATATTTAAAATGAAGTGTTTGCCTTTTGTAAACACAAAAGAATTACTAAGAATAAATCTTTGAGGTTTTTCCGAGCATTAGTACTTGTTCTCAAGTACTAATATATATGTGTTTTATTAAGTATTTGAATATGAATCATGTGAATTCTTATCATATTCACTCTCCCTAAAGTATCGGAATTACCGTGACTTGGTCCTGTGAATGAAACAAGGTCATGAAGACACGATGACGGGGTAGCACCCTGGAGGTCGTGTACTGCATGACGATGCTGTCTCAAATGTTCATAAGGACGTTCAAGGATGATGGTAGTTCTAACTCACTAGGCTTGGTTAGCCTTTGTTGTTTATCAGGTCTAGTATATATATTGTATATATATATGAGTGAATGGCGGGTGACATGGAGGTGATGTTTAAGATATGATTCACATCGATGGAGTAATAGGCCTTATATATATATTTATAATAATTATGGAATACGGTTTCACTACATACAAATGGAGTTAATTTCTCGAGATTTTATTGATATATGTTGGGGTGTGGGATTGAACTCACTGAGTAAACTAGTTACTCATGACTCATTTGTGATGCAGGTAACCGGTAGACGGGGGACCATTACTCTAGCACAGGAAGTCACAGCATTAGCCAGCGATAGTTTTATTATCCTTGCAAATTAGTTTTGATATATATTATGTATAAAGTTTGTTGACCAAAAAACCTTAAGGTTTATCCATAAGCTTTTGTAAGATGCTTTTGAAGGAAATTATATAATGTATTAAAGACGGTTTCTTTAAGTATGAGTTCCATATGATATTAGTCCTTGTCTAGACGAACTACTTATTGGGTTTTACTCAGTCCAGTTGAAAAGCCTCGGGTTGTACCTAATAGGATATGTGTACTTAGGCGATTGGCTTAAGGTACCTGGATCTATTCTGAGAACTTTGGGTTAATCGTTTATGTACACGTTGTGGCTTCTCGCTTTGGTTTAAGTTACTAGTGATTGTTGCACGACCGGTTAAGTCAACTTGTACATAGACCAGATCGGTGGTGTCACATTCCTTGCGTCTTGTTTCCAGCAGCTGACGACTCGGGCTCGTCCTCATCACCAGTCTGCTTCTCGTCGCCAGCAGGCGACGACTCCGGCTCATCTTCATCCACCAGCAGGCGACCAAGCCTCCCCCTCCTTGTCACATAAATCCCACATTTTTCTCGATCTAATTGTCTCTTGTTTTTTCTCGATTAGAGTTACCGTTGAAATTTTACGATAAAAGTAGCAAAGACTTGTTTTCTCATAAAATTATAAATCAATCGTATGAAACGATAAGGGTTAACTTGACACCACTGTTATCTCGACTATACAATTGGTTTTCATCATCCTATGGAACCAATATTGTACCTAAGCTGATTTCTCCGAAAGAAATCGTACAAAGGTTTAAGTCAAAAAACGGCCCGAGAAGGTCTAAAACGCGGCAAAAGCGCACTTACAATTTTAGACAAGAATTAGCCAAAATTACAATGGCGGTTTGCTTGATTTTCCTAGACGACATAGTGAAAGGAAGAGAAATGTAAATTTTCCAGGATAATCATGAAAATCAAGAGGATAAGGAAGATTCTGCAAAGAGATAAACTCGATTCATGGGTAGAAAAAAAAAAGAAAAACGGCCGATCTTGGAGGCATATATAAGGCGATCCAAGGCAATGAGTGCAAGGAGGATTATTTTAGACTCTTGGAACTCTTGAACTTAGGAACCTTAGGTATTATTCTCGACTTGCTTAGTTATCTATGACTTGCACTTCATTATTAGACGAACTCGCAAAGGTAGTTTGATCTCTTGTACAATCCTTTGTAAATTGAACTACGTTCGGCTTGATCTCGGAAAGGGGTATTTAGGCAGCCTTTCATAAGGTCCAGTCTGAAATCCTTAAGACCTTTTCATCTTCTTCTTCTAATGTTAAGCGAGTTGCAGCTCACATAGGTTTTTCTCGACATAGGTGGTTATGCTAGCGAACTTAGTTAAGTTTTACTGCCTGTGTTATTCGATTCACCTTTGTAACCCCGTTTCGAGACAAGCTTCCTGTATGTTTTTGTCTCTGGAATGCTCATACAAAAAACTGAAATAAAAATCTACTTTTTTCTATAAATTCATTTTGTTCTCTTTTAATATTTTCTGCCTTTTTTTGGTTACTTGTCTTTGGCTCTCGCAGAGAATACGGACCTCAAGGAGAGTAGGATCTTTATTTGCTTTCCTCCATTCACTAAAATCGACAGTGTGAATTTTGGTTCCAGTGGTTTGGTGCTAGAAGGTGGGAGGGGGGACGGTTTACTCTTACTCACACGGCCGCAAAACACTAGATGGAATAGTTGCCTGAAAATACAAAAGAGAAAATTGCAGCTCGCAACAACGATGGTAAAATATCTCCAGCAGCAACTTCTCCTATGGCCAACGCTAATGCAAATGCCACAGCGGTCGACGTAATCGAAAAAATTATCACAAATTTTCGTCACAAAAGAGCACCGAAACGAGCTCGCGATTTCTCTATCTAAACTGAGAGGATAGTGATAAAATCTATCAAACAACGTAAAATTTGTCCTGTTACCAAGTTGGAGAAATCTCAACGAGGAATGCTTTGACCAAAAGACTTTTGCGAAAACGTTTTGGAAAAATAAAACTTGCTCTCTTCGAATCCGCGGAAACCGTAGATTACGCGCGGAAAAAGGAAGTACAACAAATCGGGTACACACCCCTCACTTCTGAACTTCTTTCGCATAACATTCAGAGAGATGAAGTGGATTTCAATAGAATCACTCAAAACCTAGAACGGCTGACGAAGACTAGACCAAGAAAAATGGGAGATCGTATCCCTCGCTGCTGAAATGTCTGCTGAAACATAAGATTTAGAAAAAATTCAAGCATCACTTCTGTAGCAACATATTCTGCGAATTCTCAATATTTGTCTAATAAGCTTACTTAGGAAAAAGTACTCAAAGTTCCCCCAGGTCAATCCTGCGGAAACAACAAATTTTTTGATTAAGTTTAATCTCGATAATAAAGCTCATTTCAGCTATGGTTTCTGATAAAAAAAACTAGAAAATATTTTACGAAATAACTTTCGTAAAATTAAGCTCGACATCATTTTACAAAAAAAATTTCGTAAAACAAAACGAGATGACATTTTACGAAACAACTTTCATATAATTAAACCCGGCAATATTTTACGAAACAACTTTCGTAAATTAGACTCGACAATATTTTAAGAGACGTCATTCCAAAAGTTAAACAAGAAATAAAAACGGAGAAGAGGCAAACCTGAATCCCCGAGAAACTAAGGTATGTTGAACTTGGATATATTTTGAAATCAGACTTGGAATTTTCATAGAAAATTACTAAGAGATAAAAAACGGTTTGGATATTGCCGTAAACTTTAGGAAACTTAGAATCTAGGTGGATAGTCTAGAGAACTAAGTCTTAGGTGATTCCCTATCTCGGTCTATTGTTCCTTAACTGTTCAGACAGATCATGCAAACTGATCTAAACTCTTGCAAAACCAAGAAACGCTCGCAACGCATTTCAATCATATTCAGCTCTCTTCCAAAAGAAAGAAAGATCTAGAGATATGAATGTCGTCTTACCCAACTCGTTCCTAACAATTTTCTTAAAACTGACATATTCCAAGTTGTCAAACTGAAAACAATCAAAGATCACGATCCCAACGTCGTCTTTAAATCGACCTAGGCTGTCAATCATCTCAATCCTTGAAATAAAATGTACATAACCCTTCAAAAGATCGGTTCAGGCTTTACCTTTCGTAAAAAAGAAGGGAGGGAGTCGGTATGTATACTATACTCGGATACTCACATACTTCAAAAGAATTTTACCTTGGCATCAAGAAAACGCTTTTCGACAAAGCCAACTCTTGCGACATAAGGCAATGAAATGATCCATCGAAATAGTCCAAAAGGCAAACGACGATCTAAGATTCGTCTTAACGCTAGCGGCATACCTAAACAGTCATAAAATATATGAGAAATCTTTAAACATCAAAGCATTGCTCCCATTTTCCGTAGAAACAAGGGAGCCACGGAAAATCATCAAAAATATTTGCAAAAAATAAAAATTGAGAACATAAGTAGCAGCGACCACAACAAAGGGAACGCTTTCTCCCGCTCGTGGACTAGATCTACTGCTGGTTGACAAATTTGTTCCGCTCGAGAAACGAATATGTCATGAGGATTCCTCTCGAAAACCCACGAAAACGTTTCCCGACTAGATCATAACAAAATAAACTTTGGTAAAACTCCATGAGTGACTCCAAGCGACTTTCACCAAAGATCAAAATCAAAGCAGAAACGTTTTTCGTAAAATATGCGGAAACATCGCTACTTTGACATCTCCATACAAAGCGCAGAATTACTATCTTCATAAAACCGGTCATCCATTACTTTCGTATAACTAAAACATTTTATATGAAACATTCTACGGGAAAAAGAATATCGGTATCATGCAACAACGACCTCGTAATATAAAAACGTGAATGAGGAAAACCTAATCCTCACGAGCAAACATCATGAGTAATCTGCGAGAAACACTCTCCGGTTACTTTTAAATCCTTTCTTGTAAAACTTACACAAAAATTCCATCATATAGTCAGATCAAGTCACACAAAACGACTTTCAAAAGTACGCATAACAGGTTTTAGGAAGAAGTGTTGTAGATAATTTTTGTATAGAAAAAAACTAAGTTGTATGATCCGACTTTGGACAACTAATCTAATCTTTATCTCTTCGCACCACGATCTAACAGATCTCTTTGCACTACGATCTAACAGATCTCTTCCTTTAGCCCTGCAGCTCGCTGGCTTCTGCCTTTCACTTCCCTTGGTTACTTCCGAGCAGGCAATCATTCTGTAACTGACTCCGCACGGTTTCTGTATCAAACCTCTTAGGCTTCGTTTTCCTCAGACAAAAACGAAACGATTTTCATACGACTAAAGGAAACATTATACGAAACATTCATCGTATAACTGAAACCTAAAGTGGAAAATCGTTTTTTACAACCATCGGCCATCTTAACACGGAAAACTCTGGCATACTTGGCCTATCAATCTTGACGAACGCTCTTTGGCCCTCGGCTAATTACGTCTTCCCATAGAAGTCTGAACCAGAATTTTCCATCTCCTGTAAGGACAATTCTAAACTAACATGACGTTAATGTTAACACGAAAGGGCCATGGTTTAATCCCTGACCTACAACGCCCTTGTCTACCCATCCGAACACAGCCATTACGCCAAGCCGAAACAGACAATCGACAACCGCTCCATCCAATCACTTAGAAGCAAAATGACAATCCATGATTCGTCTAAAATCGCCAAGTGAGGATTACACAAATAATCATTGTATAACCCAGAAGCGGAAATCATACGATAACTTCTTTATAACAAGATTTAGTCCTAGAAACCAAATGGTTAACGAAAAATTTGAACTTGTCAACAGTCGGCCAATTCTATATGCTCCATAATTTACTTTAAGCCCGTAACATTTTACCCATAAAACGCAGCACATAAGAAAACACTCGTAACAAAACCCTTAGATCTATATGAAACATCCTTAAAAATACACGAAGTAAATCTCAGAAGGCCAACTCTTCACAAAGCACAGTGAAGGAAGACTATTATTCTCAGGGACAAATATACGCGACCCCTTGATTCTAATTCCTTGATCAAAATTCAAACAATTTAACATCATAACAGAAACGACAGTTTGGCTACGAAACAACCGCAAACAAACCAAAACATTTCCTTGCCGCAAAGTTAAAACAAAACCCTCGCGCCACCGCGAAACATTGCTAAGCCCGTGAACGTTTAAACAAGAAAAACTTTTAAACCAAAAACGATTTTGATTAATTCGCTACACAAACACACTTCTGCTGCGAAACCTCCGCATACAAACCGAAGTAGTTCTTGGCCGCAAGGTCAAACGAGACCTTCACACTAAACGCAAAAAAATTCTCTAACAAATTCTCATGACGTAAAATTTTACTCGAAAGAAAAATCTATTCATTAATGCCGGGAGCGTCGTAGACACTCGAAGAACCAAATTCAAAGTAAAAAATCTTCCTAGATGAAAGTTCTGTCTTGCAAACTCAAACATTCATACACAGTAACATCTTCTCAATCATACCTTCGCGAAGGCTCAAACTCAAACGGTAAAACTTACCATTCCGTTTGTTTCTGATCACAACAAACAAACTCTAAAATCCTAAACAGACTTAGCCATCTCCCCCCCCCCATAGAGCTAGACTCTTAGTCATCCGGCACAAGGATAATAGCGTGCTATAAAAGAAATCCAAAATTTTGGTCAGTACTTTTAGACGACTTTGAAATTGTCTTTGGAGAGATGGTTGGTTCCCGATTTATGCAAGTCACATAAGCCGAGAACTTTTCGCACACTTCAATATTGAGAGGGAATCAAGTCGAAACCAGAACGGGTGATTTAAGCCAAAACAGTCATCGCAACCCCTAGACCTATAGTAAGCCTAGGTCTTTCCCTAAACCCATCACACTAGTCTTACGCATCTCAAGGCATGTAGAAGAAGACGGATACGAGATTCCAAAATATGTCCCTTCGCTTATATTTTTATGTTTATGAGAATCCACGAACTAAAAGCCTTTGA
Organism: Moricandia arvensis; assembly: GCA_905132765.1. Classification (NCBI taxonomy): domain Eukaryota; kingdom Viridiplantae; phylum Streptophyta; class Magnoliopsida; order Brassicales; family Brassicaceae; genus Moricandia; species Moricandia arvensis. The sequence continues at coordinate 204,157 of CAJHQP010000228.1, read as the reverse complement.
GTATTCTCGTCTTACACAAAGATAAGTATAACGATCCGCTGAGCGTTAGAAATGAGATGACAACTCACACTCTTTATCTCATCTCCGCGTATGGATATTCTATACGTTTTTAAAAGGAGATAACCCACGACTTCATAAATCCAAAATAAATAGCCTACAAGGCTAGTCTCGAGGCCGATAAAGGTCCAATATAAAATGCCATCAGCAGCAAAATGCTCGAAAATCTCTAAACGACGTATAACTAGACTGTAAAGGTCTCACTAAAAACAAGGTCATAAGGATTTTAACTACAGAATGAACTACGGAAGGCTTGGTCCCTTCAAAAGGGTACATAGGCAGCCTTAATAAGGCGCAGCCCCAACCTTGTCATACCCCAATATCATGAGGAAAGAAAAGCGAGCCAACTACTTCAAATATTAGGAAAACTAGTTTCGTCAACGGATCGTTTATCCATTTACTAGATCTAACACGCCACTCACTACCTCGTAAGAATTATACATAAAATCTTACGAGCTGGTGCACTAACTTTTGGGGTCAAAATCGATCATGGAAAAATCAACGGCTAAAATCTTCTGAGAAATAAGCCTTAGGAAAATTTGAGCCAAAAATGTAGAAGAAACTACACTGCATAAACAGAGCCTATTTAAATAAAGATATGAGGAAAAAACTCTGTGTATTCCATCCTAAACAAGAAATGAAAGAGTTTCTATCCAAACATGAAACAATCTGCCACAAGACAAAATCCGGAAAGTTTCGACAGAAAAACATTATAGGAAAATCTATAAGATAATCTTCCGCATGACAACTTTCAGGAGATCTATCTGGAAAAGCTTACATAAAATAAACCAAGTAGTTCTAAAAGTTCACAAAGCAATCAATAGAGATAAAGAGAACAAAAAAGGGGCCAACACTCTCTCCTCGCCCTCGTCGCCATGAGGCGACCACAACAACTCTTCCTCGTCGTCTACAGGTGACCAGACCACCATCCCCACGTCTCGTCACCAGCGGACGACGACTCCAGCTCGTTCTTGTTTCCATCTGGGAACAAGACCATCTTCTCCGCGTCTTTGACGCCAACAGGCAATGACTCCAACTCATCCTCATCGCCAGCTGGCAACGAGACCATCTTCTCCGCATCTCATCGCCAACAAGCGACGACTCGGGCTTGTCCTCGTTGCCAGCTAGCGACGAGACCATCTTCTCTGTGTCTTGTTGCCAGAAAACGTTGGCTCGGGCTTGTCCTTGTCGCCAGCAGGCGATGAAAGCATCTTCTCTGTGTCTTGTCGCCAGCAGGCGACGACCCGGGCTCATCCTCGTCGCTACCCGGCAATGATACAATCTTATATGCGTCTTGTCGTCAACAGGCGATGACTCCGGGTCGACCTCGTCGCTAGCTGGTGACAAGACCATCTTCCTTGCGTCTCATCGCCAGCATGAAAAGACCCTGGCTCGTCCTTGTCGCTAGCAGGCGAGGATTCCGGGTCGGGCTTGTCCTCCTCTCCAGCTGGCGATGAGACTGTCTTCTTCGCGTATCGTCGGCAGTAGGCGACGACTCCGGGTTGACCTTGTTTCGTCACCAGCTGGCGACGAGACCATCTTCCCCGCGTCTCGTCACCACAGGCGACAACTCGGGCTCGTCCTCCTTGCCAGTTGGCGAGGAGACCATCGTCTCTGCATCTCGCCGCTAGAAGGCGACAACTCTGGCTCATCCTCGTTGACCAGCAGGCGACCAAGCCTCCCTCTCCTTTTCTCCATCAATCCCACATTCGTCTCGAACAAACTGTCTCTTGTTTTGTCGCGATTTATATTATCATTGAAATTTTACATTAAAAGTAGCAAAGACTATTTTTCACATCAAATCTCAAAACAATCGTTTGAAACGATCACGGTTAACTTAATACTATTGTTATCTCGACTATACGATTGGTTTTCAACATCCTATGGCATTATTCTTGAGATGCTTAGTTTTCTATGTATTACACTCAATTAGTAGAAGAACTCACAAAGGCAGTTCGTTCTCTAGTTCAATCCTTTGTAAATTGAACTATGTTCGGCTTGATCTCCGAAAGGGGTACATAGGCAGCCTTTCATAAGCTCCAGTCCAAAATCTTTAAAACCTTTTTCATCTTTTTGTCTTTTTCTAAGCGAGTTGCGTTTCATATAGGTTTTTCTCGACATAAGTGGAGGTTTCACTGCCTATGTTATTTAATTTCTTTTGTAACCCCGTTTCCACACAAGCTTCATTTATGTTTTTGTCAATGGAATGCTCATACGCAAATTTGAAATAATAAATCAACTTTTTCTATAATGTCGTTTTGTTTTCTTTTCATATTTTCTGCGTTTATTTGCTTACTTGTCGTCGGCTTTCGTAGAGAATCCGGACCTCAAGGAAATTAAGGCATTTCAATGGTTTCTACCATTCACTAAAATCGATTGTGCGTATTTTGGTTCTCACACCTTGTTATGTTCAAATCATGATTGAACCTTACTCTTTCTTTCTAATCATTTGACCCGTGATCAAACCTTGAAGGAGAGCACCATAGGAGCTCATCTAAACCGTGGGTGTTCTAGGGTAAGTTTCATCTCGTGCCTACATCCTCTTCTGTTCAACACTGAGTATTGTTTAGCTAAAGCTCTTAATTGGATCAGTTATATAAGTTGATGTTTGGTTCAGCTTTTTTGGTTTCTCTTTAAATCTGATACATAGAACCACTGGCTAAGATGTTATGGACTGCATGGATTGAAACCGAACTGAACTTAGTCTGATCTTGTCTGGAAGTGATCTTGTCTGAGTGAAACCGAGCTAAGCTGTAGTGAACTGATTTGAACCTGACTTAACTGAGCATGAGCAGAGCTGATATAAACCAATTTAAGTTGTTTAGCTGAAAACGAACTGATTTTGTGATCAAACCACTCTGTTTCAGGTTAAAGGTGAAGTAAATCTTGAAGTATCTAACCGGTTCATTTTGTTGAACCTTTTCCTACCTTGTTAATACTTAATCATGGAATGATCATTCCGATTGAACCGTTTGTGAACTAATTAGTCATATTCTGAACTGGCTTGTCTGAACTTAGTAACTTGTTCTGTTTTGTTTAGCTAAGGCGTGGTGTTTTCTAGTCCAATCCAGTCCACTCAGTCACTTGGTAAGCATGTTATGATCTTGTTGGATGTGTGTCCTGAAGTAACCAATTAAACCATGAACAATTCTCAGGTCAATTCAGCCTTGTAAAAGTACGACTCAAGTCTTGTCCAAGCCAGTTTCAAGACTAATCTCTAGGTGAATCTAGATGGATGTGGAGTTATATTGTGAATGAGTGCATGATTAAGTTGAAGTAAATGATCTCGGTTAGTTAGTAAAGTCTATGAATCCTTAAAAATTTGTATTGTGTTTACTTAGTGTAAACACTTACATTTAAAGAATAATCGGAAATCTTAATTGATGTTTAATCCTAATCTTAGTACTTGTTCTCAAGTACAAACTTTAATTATGGATTAGTTATGGAATAATCTTGGATTAATTAATTATTAATTATGGATTATCTATTGAATAATTATGAAATGTTGATGGAAAAGAATATCATGTGAAGTCTTACTATATTCATTATACCCTATAGCCCTTGCATTACTGTGACTTTATCTTGCAAATGGAACAAGGTCATGAAGACACGATGATGGAATAGCACCCTGGAGACCATGTATTGCATGACGATGCAGTCCTGAATGTTCATAAGACCATTCGAGGATGATGGTAATATTAACTAACTAAGCTAGGTTAGCCTTCGTGGTTTATCGAGTTTAGTATATATATTGTATTTATGAGAGGTGATTGGCGGGTTTTGTGGAAGTAATGTTTAAAATAAGAATTCAAATTGATAAGTTACATACTAAGTATAGTATTGGTACTTGAATGATCATGTATTTGCTTTTTTAATTGTTTGGTTTATTATTGATTATGTTGTTGGATCTAGATTAACTCAGTAAACTAGTTACTCATGACTCATTGTTGTGTTCGCAGGTAACCATTAGTCGGGATATCTCTTTTTGGACGGAAGGAACTGTCAACCAGCGGTAGTATTTTTTTGTCCTTGCAACGTACCTTTTTATGTATATTTACTTAAAACACTGTTGGGCGATAGGCCGCAGGATAAAACTATAACGCTTTGTAAGATGTTTAAAGTAAATAAATAATGTATAAACCTGTTATAAATCATGAGTTCTCATATGATATTAGTCCTCTTCTAGGACGAATTAACTATCGGGTATTGCTATGTCGGGTTGAAGTTCCTAGAGTGATATGCGATAGGAGCGTTGGTGTTCTTTAGTTGTTGCTCCAAGGTGATCGGAAGTATTCTGAGAAATTCTACTCGACAGTCGGGGAACATTGTTCGTGTCATAGGTCATCTACGATCGGGGGTTTCAGAAAGGTGGAATCAAAGCATTGTCATATGATGCTTGAATGGGACTTGTTACAAATGTTTTTTGAGTCAAAAAATGTGTCACAAGGATAATTAGGATATGCTGGTTTGTTCCTTCTTTTAGAATAGATAGAACTGGGTAGAAACTTACTGTGATCTTTCATTGCATATGCAACCTAGACAAGCAAGAACTGGAGAAGCTTATCTACCGATACTTATTTCGTTATCTCCGGACTCGTCACCGCTATCTATTCTGGCACCACTTCCGACCCCTAGCTTTGCGGTACCACCTTCGGCCTCTAGCTTTGAGATTGACCCATCTGAAGGGTCATATGATCATACACCGGTGCACATGCCTTTGTCTCCAGACCTGTACTTTATGAACAGTGAAGTGGATGTAGTCCACGATAGTCCGATACATGGAGATCATCCCGCAGCTCCTGCATCTCCTGCTGCTCATATTCCACCAGCTGCTGCCGCACCTATCCCGGCAGCACAACCTGAACCAGTGCCAACTTATCCAGCTATATTGGCACTTATAGAAATTATGGCTGAGATGGTAAATTTGCAGCATCAAGCACTGAATGCACAGCGAGCTCAGACAGCTCTGGTTCCTACCACTTCTTATCCGGACTTCCTGAAGATAGTCATGATTATGAAGAACTTGGGGACGAGGCATTATCCGGGAGGGACGAGGCATTATCCGGGAGGGACTAATCCCTTTGAAACTGATGCATGTCTGCACAATCTCGAGCAAAACTTTGCCGCAACTCGTTGTTCGCAAGAATTTAAGAAGGATGTTGCTGTTTAATATCTGGATTAGGATGCCATTAGTTGGTGGCTTTGTGGAGAGAGGAACTTCAAGGATTTCGATCTGAGCTGGGCCAAATTTTGTACAGCGTCCATACGAAAATACTTTCTATCGGAGGCACGAGACAAATTAAAGATTTAAGTTTATGGAGCTAGTTCAGGGAAGTTTATCAGTCCGGAGGTGTGAGGCAGAGTTACCCGTCTCAGGCAGTATGTACACTATGGACAGGAGGACGATATGATGATTATTCGGAAGTTTCTTCGAGGATATACCCCAGATATCCGAAGCAGACTTGAGGTGTTAGATTTTCATAGGCTTTCTGATCTTGTTGAGTGTGTGGTAAATGTCCAGGTACCATTGCGGTTGAGAGCTTCATCCATCAATGCTGCAGCACCAGGACGTTCATATGTTCCCTTTCAGCGTCAACCATCTTCTGTCATGCAGAGAGGACGAGGAAGTAGAGTTGTTAGGGGAGGTCGTTCGGGAGGACAGAGACCTAGAACCACAACTTGTTTCAGTTGTGGCCATTTGGGCCATGTTAGGCGAGATTTTCCGAATGTGGGACAGTTACGACTGGCTGTACCATCTCACATCACTTGCTTCACATGTGGAGAGCAAGGACATTACGCGACATCCTGTCCACGCACCCATCCTGTTCAGCCTGCTGTTTTGAGTGTTCTATCAGTTGGACACGTTAACCCACATTTACCCTTACCCCTAGTGAAGCGTCAAGCCGCTGTTTGTAGGGCTTACGCTTTAGAGTTAGCAGGACAATCTTTCGATTTTAGTTTTGTTTTCTTAACAAATTGAGTGTTGCATAATATATTTTAAAAATAAATTATTGGTGCATTAGTAATATAAAAATAATAAAAATTGTTGAGTAAATAACTGACGGTAAGTCAATTATTGTCAGGGACTTTGGTTATGGGCAAATATCTGCCCATATCTTTTTTGATTCGGGAGCAACACATAGTTTTGTAGCTCCAGAAGTAGCATCGAGAATTGAATGAAGAACAATTCACAAAAGTAAATTTAAGTATTCCCGTTCTAACTCTCACATATTAAGTTCTTGAAACTGAAGGTTGTATTCTAAGAGTTCCTATCATTATCCAAGAGATGTTTTCCTAGCTAATCTGTTAGCTCTCCCATTATAGTGGTACGAGGTAATCTTAGGGATGGATTGGCTGTCAAGTTACCGAGGTCACCTCGATTTTCGTCGAGGGAAGATTACTTTTGAGAGAGATACACAACCCCCTTTAGCTTACCACTGGATAGTACCAAAAGTTGGAGCATCATTTGTATCAGCCTCAAGAGTCAAAAACATTTTGGAGATGGGTAAAGAAGTGTACCTAGTTAACTTAGTTACTGGACCAGTAGAAGACGAGAAAGAGCAGAACATAGAAGACATTCCAGTACCTAGAGTGTATGAGAACGTTTTTAAGGCATTGGAAGGATTGCTGCCATCTAGAAGCAACCCCTTTACTCTAACCTTAGAACCTTTATCCGCGGCGATAGCAAAAGCACCGTACCAAATGGCACTAGTAGAACTTTCTGAGTTGAAGCAGCAGTTAGCTGATTTGTTAGAGAAGGGTTTCATTCGTTCTAGTTCATCATCATGGGGCGTACCTGTATTGTTCGTAAAGAAGAAATATGGAAGTATGTGGTTGTGTATTGATTACCGATGAATCAACAATGTGACCATCAAAGACAAGTACCCGCTTCCAAGAATTTGATGAGCTATTAGATCATAAAATTCTGATTTCCGAGATCGACATCATGAAGCCCGATTTTAGGACACGCTACGGACACTTCGAGTTCATAATAATGCCCTTTTGTCTTATCAATGCCCCCGCTGCATTCATGCCTCTGTGAATAAAGTATTTCGAGTTTACTTAGATGTGTTTGTTATCATATTCATCGATGACATTCTCATATATTCCCGAAGTGTGGAAGAACATGAGAAGCATTTACGTCTAGTTCTAGAGCACCTACGAAATCAAAAGAGTCTTGGTAAGATTAGTAAATGACGTTTCTGGAAAAGAGAAGTTGGCTTGTTAGGGCATCGAGTGTCAGAACAAGGAGTTTCCGTTGATCTATAAAAGATAGCAGTTATCAAAGAATGGCCCCATCCAACGTCTGTTACTGAGATTCGGAGTTTTCTTGGATTAGCCATCTATTACAGAAAGTTTTTTCAAGGGTTTGCAAGCATATAGAATCCACTGACTCGTCTGACTGGTAGAGGTGTTGCCTATGAATGGAGTTCAGAAACCGAAGAAGTGTTCGATAAGTTGAAGGAAGCTTTGACGTCTGCACCTATCTTATCTTTGCCTAAGCCTAGCCATCTGTACATCATATATACAGATGCATCTCATTTTGGTTAAGGTTGTGTGCTGATGCAAGACGATAAGGTAATTGCCTCATCAAGACAACTAAGTAAGCATGAACTAAACTACCCAACACATGATTTGGAGATGGCCGCGGTAGTGTTTGCTCTTCGAATTTGGCGATCGTATCTATATGGTGAGAAAATTCAACGATTCACAACCATAAAATCCTTAAGTATCTTTTCACTCAACCTGATTTAAACCTAAGGCAAAAGCGATGGATGGAGTTTGTAGCTGACTACGACATGCGGATCTTATACTACCCATGAAAGGCAAAAGTTGTTGCTGATGCTCCGAGTAGAATGAGGGTAGACGTGATGTCGAAAGGGAACTCCAGAACCTTGAAGTAGAATTTAAGATGATTAGATTGGCAGCTCTAGGAGGAGAAGAAGGAGAAAATTAAGGATTACAAGCAGTAAGCCAAGCCGGTTTACTTGCTTGTATCCGAGAATGTCAAATGAGGGATGTTAACCAGATGATGATCTGAGAGCAATTCAAGAAAAGAAATTTAGGTGGATATCAAGTTGCAAGTGATGGAACCTTAATACTTAATGGTCGAGTAACCGTTCTGAAAGAAGGAGGACTCCGAGAAGAGATTCTAAGGACTGCACTCCATTCTCTCTTAAGCATTCATCATGGAAGCATGAAGATGTATCGAGATATCAGAAGGGACTACCACTGGCCAGGAATGAAAAGAGATGTCGCCGTATGGGTTTCTCAGTGTCAGACATGCCAACGGATAAAGGCTGAACACCAAGTTCCAGGTGGGGTACTTCAAATTCTATCAATCCCTGAATGGAAATTGGATGCAGTAGCTTTGGATTTTATTTCTGGTTTACCTCGAGCACCAGGCCGTGGAAACGATGGAGTTTGGGTGACTGTCAATCTTCTTACCAAGTCTGCTCATTTTCTACCGATGAAACTTACAGACAAAGTGGAGAGGTTAGCAGAGCTGTACGTGGAAAAAATAGTAAAGCTTCATAGGGTACCACCAAATATGGTATCAGATCGAGACCCACGCTTTACATCTAAATTTTGGCGAGCTTTCCAACAAGCATTGGAGACGGATTTGCATATGAGTACTGCATTTCATCTGAAAACCAATGGCCAAACTGAAATCAGAACTCTTGAAGATCTGTTAAAGTTATGGATTTTAGGTTAGAATGGTCCGTAGGATATATTCTTGCCGCTGAACGCCAATGTGCTGGGCACTCCAGTATTGGTATGTCTCCATACAAAGCTCTGTATGGTCGACCGTGCAGAATGCCAATGTGCTGGGCATAAGTTAGTGAGAGAAGAATTCTTGGTCCATAAATAGTAGATGAGGCTGCAGAGAAGGTAAAGATAATTCAAGCCAATATGAAGAAGGCTCAAGACCCTCAAAATAAGTTTGCAGACCGTGGTGGAAGAGAAGTCATATTTTGGTGAATGATTTAGTCTTCCTAAAAGTGGCTGCACAGAAAGGGAAGGATAGATTCAAGAAAAAATGGAGCTTAGCAACCCGCTACATTGGTCCGTACCGAATTGTTGCTAGAGTTGGAGAATCAGCCTATAGACTAAAACTTCCACCCGATATGCCTATGCGTCCAGTATTTCATGTGTTGATGTTGCGTAAGCATATATCAGATCTGAATATGGTCGAGCCGCAGAAACCAGAGAACTTGCAACCTAACCTCACCTTTCATGAAGGTCCTTTGCAGATAGGCGAGCGTCGTATCAAGAGATTGAAAAACCGAGAAATTTCTCAAGTTCAAATATTTTGGGGCAAGCGTCAAAGAATTGTTGTCACATGGGAGGATGAAGATAAGTTCAAAGCTGATTACCCACAACTCTTCTTAAACCCTAGTCGTCAACTAAAGTGTCCACTGATATGTTTTGAGTATTCGGGGACGGATTCTTTTGAGGGGGGAAGAGTGTAATGACCCTTACAAACCAATAAAATTTTTGTCGAGAAAAATTTCGCTCGACCAGTTTTGAGTTGTCTACCATAATTAAAAATAAAAATCGAACCGGTGAACTAATGGCTCGGCGAAACTGTCTTGTGGTCGAAATATCCTTCGCTTGATAGTTCTGATTGAGTATTAATAATGTTGGTCGAGTTTTATTCAAGCTGGACAATCTTACTCGAAATCAGGACGAGATTCGAAGGACAAGAAATAGTTAGTCGAAAACTGTCCGACAAATATCGACAAAACTCATAAAATTGTTTCTGAACCGTCCCATTCCATGCACCTTCCTGCTTGCTTTGCTTCTATAGTAACTAGTACATGAAAGTCACAAGCTGACTGCTTGCCTTGCTTCTTAAGTAATCATGTGAGAAGCACATGTTCTGGATGGAGCTTGCTTCACGTGAAGGAAACGACAGCAGTTGGTTCTGAAAGTGGTGAAGCAGCTCTCCAGCTGTCTCTACTGCCCTTTCTTTGGTCCGTCAGCTGGATACTCATCTAAAGACCATAAGAAGTACTTAAGTCTCTATTTCTCCTGCTTCCCACGTTCTGTAGACAGAAGCACAAACCAGAGACATTTCCGAGAAATTAAGAGAGAAAGAAGAAGAGAAAAATCAGGGAAAATAAATAAATAAATAAATACCTTAGATGATTTTCTTTCATCAGTTCCTTCAGTCAGTTGTTAAGAGAAAGACCAGAAGGTGACATTTTAAAATAAAACCAGAGATCTTATTATGTTCAGATCATGATTGAACCTTGCTCTTTCTTTCTAATTAGTTGACCCGTGATCAAACCTTGAAGGAGAGCACCATAGAAGTTCATCTAAACGTGGGTGTTCTAGGGTAAGCTTCATCTCTTGCCTACGTCCTGTTCTGTTCAAGACTGAGTATTGTTTAGCTAAAGCTCTTGACTGGATCAGTTATATAAGTTGATGTTTGGTTCAGCTTTGTTTAGTTTATGTTTAAATCAGACACATAGAACCATAGCTAAGATGTTATGGACCGCTTAGAGAGAAACCGAACAGAACTTAGTCTGATGTTGTCTTGAACTGATCTTCTCTGAGTGAAACCGAGCTAATCTGTAGTGAACTGACTAGAACCGGACTTAACTGAGCATGAGCTGAGCTAATACAAACCAATTTAAGTTGTTTAGCTGAAAACGAACTGATCTTGTGATCAAACCACTCTGTTTCAGGTCAGAGGTGAAGTAAATTTTGAAGTATCAAACCGGTTCATTCTGTTGAATCTTGTCCTACCTTGGTAAAGACTTAATCATGGACTGATCATTCCCATTGAACCGTTTGTGAACTAATTAGTCATGTTCTGAACCGGCTTGTCTGAACTTAGTACCTTGTTCTCTTTGATCAGCTAAGGTGTGGTGTTCGCTAGTCCAATCAAGTCCACTCAATCCAGTCCACTTGTTGGATGTGTGTCCTGAAGTAACCAATCAGATCATGAAACATTCTCAGGTCCGTTCAGCCTTGTACAAGTAAGACTCAAGACTTATCCAAACCAGTTTCAAGACTAATTTATAGGTGACTCTAGATGGATGTTGAGTTAGATCATGAATGAGTGCAGATTAAGTTGAAGTAAATGATCTCGGTTAGTTAGTAAAGTCTCTCAATCCTTAAGAATTTGTATTGTGTTTGCTTAGTGTAAACACTTACATTTAAAGAATAATTGGAAATGTTAATGAAGGTTAATCCTAATCAAAGTACTTGTTCTCAGGTACAAACTTTAATTAAGGATTAGTTATGGAATAATCTTTGATTAGTTAATTATTAATTATGGAATAATTGTGTGAATATCATGTGAATTTTTATTATATTAATTATCCTTAAAGCCCTCGCATTAACGTGGCTTGGTCTTGCAAATGGAACAAGGTCATGAAGATACGATGATGGGAGTAGCACCATGGAGACTGTGTACCGCATGACGATGCAGTTCTGAATGTTCATAAGGACGTTTGAGGATGATGGTAATGCTAACTCACTAAGTTCGGTTTCCCTTCGTGGTTTATTGGGTTTAGTATATATATTGTATTTATATGAGAGGTGACTGGCGGGTGTTGTGGAAGTGATTTTTAAAATAAGAACTCACATTGATAAGTTATATGCTAAGTAGTATTAGTACTTGAATGATCATGTATATGCATTTGATAATTGTTTGGTTTATTATTGATTGTGTAGTTGCATCAAGATTAACTGGGTAAACTAGTTACTCATGACTCATTGTTGTGTGCACAAGTAACCATTAGTCAGGAGATCTCTACTTTTGAACGGAAGGAACGGCCCACCAGCGGTAGTATTTTGTTGTCCTTGCAACGTACCTTATGATGTATAGTTACTTAAAACGTTGTTGGGAGATAGTCGTAGGATAAAACTATAATGTTTGTAAGATGCTTAAAGTAGATAAATAATGTATAAAAGATGTTATAAATCATGAGTTCTCAGATGATATTAGTCCTTGTTCAGGACGAACTAACTATCGGTATTCCTATGTTGGGTTGAAAAGCCTAGAGTGATAATCGATAGGAGCATCAGTGTTCTTTGGTTGTTGGTCTAAGGTGATCGGAAGTATTCTGAGAACCTCAGCTCAACAGTCAGAGAACATCGATTGTGTCATTTATGGTCATCTACGATCGGGCGTGTCACAATTGGTCCCTTTTTCCGTTCTCATTATCTCTATTGAATGCTTTGTAGACTTTTGAAACTAATTCGCTTGTTTTGCACATGTTTTCCATAAACATTTTCCGAAAGCTGTTTTTCGGATGCTTATCTCACTGATTTTCTTACGAGGTTTTTCCGCGGAAATTTTGGAACATTTTTCTACAGAAGATTGTTTCATAAAATTTATCATTTATTGCAAAAACTTTCCGCAATAACGTTTTTCGATCTTTTCATATTTGTATAGAAACTATTTTCATTTCTTGACCATGATGAAATTCCCAGAGTTTTGTTTTCGTATTTTTATTTAAATAGGCTCAGCTTATGCAATGTACTTTCTTCGACATTTATGGCTCATATTTATCTAAGGCATATTTCTCGAAATATTTTAGCCATTAATTTGCCATGACCGATTTTGACCCCAACACTATTATATAATGTTGAAAGGTTGTGTATTTTCAATATGCCACTATTGAAAAAGATGGTGGAAAAAATATAATGAATAGACATTCGTAAGAATTAATTAGGATTAAAAAAATAAAAGTAGCAATAAATGAAAACAGATATGAAAATATATAATAAACAGTCATGAGTGAAACTGGCATGAAAAGATATAGCACTTCAAATTAATTAAAATTGGTATTATTAATAGATATAGTCAAAGACAAACTTGTTCCTTGTCTATGTGTATGTTCAATCGAAAATCAAATTGAAATATCTTGTTCGGTACTTCTTGTCCCGTAGAGAAAACAAGTACGTGAAGGGGAATCGCCAGAAGAGGAAGATGCCTGAAGATGCAAGATGTCTGCCCTGAAGTACTCCCCTGAATCAGCTGGAACTGCTCTGCTTCAACAGCTCCAAAGATCACAACTGCTCTGCTCTGGATGCAGCTCGGTTAGGAGTGATCTTGAGGAAAATCATAAAGCATCAAGTCTGGAGCCAGGACACAGAGTTGGTTGTGGTTCAAAGGGGAAGGAGATCGAAGTGCGTCAGGAAGTGATGCGAGATGATCTTCAGGAGGGTGATAGTGAAATCACTCCAAGACAGTAGCAACGAGTGCAGAATGCACTCGGTGTGGATGAGTAAGGGCTCATGGTCAAGAAGACGACACATGAAGGAAGCCAAGTCCTCAAAAGAAGCTGGTCGAAAGGTAGTTCGACAGGTGCGTCAGAGCATGATGCAGTACTTGTAATCTATTCCGCTGCAGCAGAGGTTGTATCATGATTACGCATGAAAAAGCAGACGAGTTTGTCTGTAAGGCTTGACATCTAAGCATATGTTTTAGCTTAGTATGCAATCAAGCAGGGGGAGAATGGTGATGGTCTGGTCAAGAAAAGAATGCATATCTCATGGGGGAGAAAAGCATGGTGTGGTGCACATCTCGTGGGGGAGAAAAGCATCATTAGCATGGAAGTTTCCAGGTGGGGAACGTGGTTGTTGAACCAGAAGAATGTTGTGCTTGATCGGCACACAAAGCTAAAAGGGGGAGATTGAAGATGCAAGATGTCTGCCCTGAAGTAGTCGCTGACGTAGATGCTGACGCAGACGACGTGTTGGGTGGTGAAGACCATGTGGAGTCAAGATGCTAAGCTGGAGTCGTGTAGACTTGGAGAGCAAGTTGGTATCAGAGCGGGGAACCTAAGTTATCGGTGTAATCCTGAAGGTGAAGATGGACACGATTGTTACTATGCAGAAGATGATCATGTTGAATGCGGACCAGTATGGTCATTGGAAGGCTCGCATGAAGCAGTTGATTCGAGGAATCAATGAAGATGCGTGGACTGCTGTGGAGACTGGGTGGGAGGAGCCTACCATAGTCACGGATGATGGGAAGAAGCCCAAGCCAAAAGAAGACTGGACAGAGGCAGAGCGCAATGCATCAAAGTTTAATGCAAAGGCGTTGTCGGTGATCTTTGGAGCTGTTGAAGCAGAGCAGTTCCAGCTGATTCAGGGGAGTACTTCAGCTAAAGAGGCGTGGGAGATCCTTCTGAATTCGTTTGAAGGAGATGATAGTGTCAAGAGGAAACGTCTGGATCATCTTGGGTCGCAGTTTGAGAATCTCAGGTGGTCTAATAATGATTCTGTGGCGAGCTTCAGTGCCAAACTTAGTGCTATGGCGCATGAAGCATTTGTACTTGGAAAGAAGTACAAGGAGAAGAAGATGGTAAAGAAGTTGCTACGCTGTCTTTCAGTGAAGTTTGGAGCTCATAAGGCGGTCTTGAATATGACTACAAACACGGATGAGCTCAAGTTTGACAAGCTTGTGGGTATGCTGAAGGCAGAAGAGATGGAGACAGACAGTAGCACGGTCTCTACGTCAGGTGGTATCTCAAAGAGCATAGCGCTTGTAGCTGGCAAAGATGTTGATAGACTTCAAAAGATTGAAGATGATATTGGTATGATTGTCAGGTATTTTGGTAGAACGAATCACTCTGGTGGGAGAAATCAGTATGGTAGTCAAGGAAGTGATCGTGGCAATGGTAGAAGAAGAGAAGCTATCAAGTGCTACGAGTGTGAAGGATTCGGTCATGTGAGGGCTGACTGGCCTATGGCACAACGAAAGGAACTCAAGTGCCCTGAGTGTAAAGGTGTTGGACACGCACGGTTTGAATGTCCGAACTTAAAGAAGGGAAAAGGAGTTTCATTACAGTCGTCTGATGATTCAGAGTCTGAAGAAGATGAAAAGGTGTTGAAGAATATGGTTGCATTTGGTGCACGTAAGGAGGGATCTAGTGAATCCTCTGATTCAGATCGCAGTACAGATGATGAGGAGTATCACGTGCTGCTCAACAAGTGGTTGAGGGTCAAGGATCAGAATCTGAGATTGGAGGATGTGGCTGAGAAGCAAAGCAAGTTGGTTGAAGAACTTGTTGAAGAACTTGCGGCTGTGAAAGAGAGAGCAAGGATGCTGGAACGTGATTTGGCTGAGAATCACAAGCAGATCAGGATGCTCAACAGTGGATCCAAGAACTTGGATCAAATCCTATCAATGGGTCAACCAGCCCAGGTGAACTGGGGACTGGGATATCGAGGTTCTGAGAGTACTAAGGAAGTACAACAAAAGGGGCTGTCACACTTCGTGCAGGGAAGCACATCAAAAAGTGGAGCCAAAGAAGTTCGTCGGGACGTACATCAGGGAATACGACAGGAAGTTCTACAGTGTGAAGCTTTGATTAGCAAGCCAAAGGTTGTACATCAGTGCAACAACATTAAGGTCAGACAGGAGGTTCTGAAGCATGGTTGTGCAGCTGGTACAAGGAAGAAGGTTGATCGGTGCATCAGCAACTGTGTCAGGCCCAAGAATAAGCAACATCGGATGTGCTGTTGGTTCTGTGGGAAGGTTGGACACAAGAAGGTGGAGTGTTTTGCACGTGAGAAGAGCAGAAACATGGCCAAGAAGGTGAACAAGACGTTCACTAAACTCAAGAGGGTTGAAAAAGTGGTGTTAGCCAAAAGTGGCTTACGTGATGAGATCAAGGAAGAGACACATAGACTGATTTTATAGAGAGAGAAGCTCTTGGTGTGTTCTTGGTCGTGCTGAAGCAGTTGCCGAAGTACGTGACGGAGGAGAGATACAAGCGGGTAGCTTAGGAATCTTTCAGTACCAGTTGTTAGGGTGTTAACAGACTGTGTAAGGCTGATTAAGCAAGTCTTGTAAAGATTGTTTAAAAGGAGATTCTAATAAAGCATAGTGGTTGCTTGTATTGTTTTGTCTCTGGTTTACTTTCTGCATTACTTAATTGTGGTGTCATCTTTGCACTTACAATGCCTTCTCGATTCTGGAAACTCACTAGAAAATATATGGATGCAAGGATCAGTGAAGACACTTGTCTAGATTCGAGGTAATATTGGTCATAAAATGTTTTTGGTGTTCATGAGGGAGAGAAGCGACAATTCCTCTGAGAAAAACAAATCAGAGTGGGTGATGCACCAGCTTCACTACACCATCTTTCCTGAAATCATGGTATTCTCTTTTTTAGTGATCCTCATTCCTCATGTATGTTGAATGAAATTGTTTGTTCGTCTGTATTGTTTCTAGACTGTATCTGTTTGGTTTATGCTTTGATTCATATAATTTACAATATGACTTTCTGTGGAATGATTGTTTCGTGTCAATAGGTGATGTGTTGATTACTCAGTAATGTTTTAAATCATATATTGTGTTGTTTTGTTCAATATATATGATGTTGTTAAGGTATGTATGTACTGATAAAGCAAAGTTAAAGTTTGAAATCTCTGTCTGACGTAGCTTTTGACACTAAGAAAGTTTATGTGCTTTGTTGCTGGATGTTTTGTACAGAGGACCCATGGCCAATAGTGCAAGCTCTGTGGTCAGTCATTGTCTTTTTTTGCTCCTCTTAACTTTGTCTGCTTGAGCTTTCGTTGTGTTGTGGCAAAATAAATTATTAGAATCTGGATAGGATATTAGTGTTGTATTGCTCTAGTTTCCTTGTGATACTCTCTTTGAATCAAAAAATATTCAAAATTTTTCTTTTCTCCATGGATATGCCATGTTTGAGTATCATTTGCTAACTATTGTAAGATGTTTTACTTTTGCTTCCACTTAGATTAATAATAATATCATGTCTTTAAACTTCAATATCACTGTCTTTGACTTTTAACATCCAGTGGTGAAAGGAAATAATCATCCACAAAATGGTTATACGTCCACGACTTTAAAGTCTAAGGTAAAAAAAAAACTGACGAAAAGTCAAAAGAGAAAAAAAAAGAAATTGATAGCAGAGGGAAAAATCAAGATTTATTGATTTGAACTTGTTTAACTGTAATTTAAAATTTGAATGTTTGATGAAGAAGAAAAAGCAAGATTTTATTATTTTGAACTTGTCTAAATGCAACTTAAAATTTGGATGTTTGATGTTTGTTGTTTAAAACGTCTTAGACTATTAGAATATTAGGTATTAATATATATATAAAGACTTCTAAAAAAAGTTTCTCTCTCTCTCGTTGTTTTCTCTCTTTGGATCCTTCACAGAGATGAGATGAGAAACTATATGTAGATCTTCGGATCTTAACTCTTTGGTTTTGTAAAATAACTTCAATCTTTTGATCAGTTTCTACTTCCGTTTACCCAATTTTTGTTTTCGCATAGGCGGTTTTGGTTTGGTTACCAATCTTTATTGAAGCGGAGTTTCAAGTTTTCGTTTTTTCTTTGACAAAGATTGCAATAAACTGCATTCCACTTGATCTTCAATCGTTGTTGATTTGTTTCAGTTTCCTACTTTCACCGAGCTCGCTTTAATCTATCTCTAAAAGAGTCAGTCTTCCCTAAGTGGGGCTTATTGGATTAGGGATTTCATAAAATTTAGGGGGTTTTAAATTTTGTCTGATTTGGTGGGTTTTAAAGATTTTGATGGAGCTTTTGAGGAGGGATTTGGGATTTGGTAGAATCCTATTTTTTAATATTTCAACCATAAAACGAAGCTGGAAGAGGGTTGTCCTTATAAAAATCTCTATTATGTTTTTCTTTGTAAGATGATGATTAAAATATGGATCAGCAGCAGTTTGTGTAATGAAGTATATTATCTTATTATGTGTTAGCTACTAGTTTTAGGGAGAACAAAATATTACTATGTTTCCCCCTTTATGTTAGCTGGGATTATTCACATCTTCACTTCAACTTCTCATGATAACTTTGAAAATAGCTTTGAGCTTTGTTTCTACTTTTATAAGATGATATCATGTGTTTGTTCGCAAGTGTAGTACATAACTTTAAAGAAGTATAAACAATAACGTTTACCTATAAATAGTCAAACAAAATGAACTGTATTTTTGCATTATTGAGTTCTTGAGCTTTGTTTATGAAAATCGACAGCATTCAACAGGTCATGTACAGTAGAAGAGAAAGACTTTGCAGTATCTTCCATTTCTGTCGTCTTCAAGTTGATTCCCTGTAGAGATTACAAAACAGATTTTAAGTATATGAAACAATCAATGTGAAATCTAATATCAGAAGTAGGGTACTTGTATTTTCTTCTGGTTGTCTTGAACTTTGCTCTGAGCCATTTTGGCAGCATCCATTTCCTGCACAACAACACCAGAAGATGAAAATCGGGGAGAGAAACTACAATACTATCTAGAAAGGCTATAGAGAAGCTTACCTCTGAGGAAGAAAACCTGTACTTGTTCTTGATCTGGTCATTGGTCATTCTTAGCCGTCATCTGCTTCAGATTACCTTTGAAGCTCGTAACTTACTCGCCCGCTTCTGTTTACTAATCCCTGACAATATCCCTTGTTCTTTAGGCTGGTCTTGTTGTTGTTGTTTAAGAAGATCATCATCCTCGATGTCAATGTCATCTGTAAATGTCAAGAAGAAGAAACCTAATGTTACCTATATTCACCTTTCTTATCGAGATTATCTTTCACAACCAAAGCCCCACCAGGTTTAAGGCAGAACTGAGATCAACCACCACAAACATGGCATGAGATTAAGCAACAAAAAAACACAGTGCATCAAAACTATAGTTTACACCAAACATGGTACAAATGAAAGAGAAGAACCTTAGCTCGGTTGAAGAAAGAAACCAGGCAAGATGCCCAATGCACCAATGAACCCATATGACATCATATCTTTGAGCACTCCTATGGATAGAAATATCCACAAAACAAATGAGAAGAATAATTGAAAAACAAACATTAGATAGAGAATGTAGATGAGAGACACTACAAGAATAATACCTAAATTGGAACAAATACTTTGTGCCTCTTTGAGCCCTTAGGTGGCAAGTTTTCACGTGCGGCATCAAGGAACTGCGCTACGGCTCAAGAAAATCAACCTAAGATCAAAAGATACAAGTCTATAAATGAGACAGAGAAGAACTCCAACCCTAAGTTGTAGAAAAAGAAACAGATTCACCTAGTCGAAGTACAGTATCAACAGATTCTTGGTGATCCTTCCAATGCCAGATCCACAATATGCAAAATGATATGTCTGGAGTTCAGTGCAACAACTAAACTTAAGACTCCTCAACTGATGATACGAGAGAGAAGATGATTGTGTCACTACGATAAAATGAATGTGTCACAATTTTTTTTTGTGTTTTATAAATTCCATCTCTTTAGATGGTATTTGTTTCTATTGAATTTGTAGTGTAAATCTTTTTTCTAATAAATCAAAATAATCTTTGATAAAAACTATTGATGAAATCCATATTTTCCAATAAGAGGAGTTTTGACAGGATTTGTATGAATACTATATCCAATAACCATGGATTTGTTAGAACTTTTATAAATACCATATCCAATAAGAGAAGATTTAGGAAAAAACTAGAATTTCACAAAATACCTAATTCAATAAGCCCCCCTAAGTTATTTTCCGGTTACGCCGGTTACAGTGAAGCATCTTTAATTCAGAATAGATTGGGTTTGATGTATCTTTTTTGTTATCTATGGAGTAGATAAATAATATATGGGGTTATATAACGGTCCAACAAATTATTCTGCTTCAATCTGACCATGTTTCCTCAGCTTTTAATTCTGGTGAATCTAGGTTTACTGATCACGATTAACGCGGTTTGAGGTGGATGGCATCTTTCACTGGTGTCGATGATGGGCAAATCCTGTAAACCGGAGATATATGACGGTGGTGGTACAGAAGTGAGTTTTGATTTTCACGGTGGCAGAAGCGTTCCGCGGTTAAATTTTCCAGTTCAAGCATGGCGAACATGTGTACTGATGCGTGTATTGTAGAAGACTCAAAAACTAACATGTGGAAGGACGTTAATCCTAAACCGTTTCTTTAATTGACCTTTAATTTATCCTTTTATGGGCTTTTGTAACTGATATCAATGTATGCTTTAGCTCATTGGACTTATAGTGAAGTCAACAAAAACAAAATATGTATAAAAAGAAATATTTAGATAACTGAATTTTTAGGTATTAATAAGAAACCTATTTTTAATAAACAGTGTTTAAAACTTAAAAAATATCTCGCACATGCTTCAAAAAATTATTAAAACCTTCATTAATTTAAAACATGAATTAATATATAATAAGATAAATAAGACACCGAAACATACAAAACATATTTAAATGTGAAAAATATATTTAACATATGTTTAAAATATAATAAAATAATATTATCTACACTTAATAATACTCAAGGTAATTGTAATACTATCTTGTTCATAATAATTCTTTTACTAATTTTAACATTTATTAGTAATACTTAACTGTTCTAGTAAAACTAATACATTTAGACAGTTTTATATCGTAAAACACTTTTTTTTAAATCCTGAAAATATATAATTTGTGTGATTCACTTCATGACATCACCATTAGACATAGAACTATAAGGAGATTTTCTGGAAAGGATAAGTTTTCTAACAATTTAAGAAATATTAAAGACATCATGAATGTTTTGGTATTTAAACACATATATGAACATACAATTTCAAAATATATAAGTTATATCTGATAAATATAATAAGCCAAAAATATAAAATTCTTAGAAATCTGCATCATATATAATAGTCCAAGATAATTCAAGTAATCTTAGTAGTGCTAGTAGTCCACAATACACATAAAAATCTTAGTAATTCTAGTAGTCCACAATACATGTAGTAATTCTAATTAGTATAGTAGTACCTAATAGTTCAAGGATGTTTTGTAAATATAAATCAAAACTTGAGGTCAAATGCAATACTAATTCACTTTCATTTGTCTTATTCATTCTAGAATTTCGAGTTATAAAAAAAACTGCCATTACTTTTTTTTTTTGAAAATCAATGTTTTACTCATTCATCCTCATCTTCACTAAGCATTTACAATATTGTCGTTTCCATCAACACACCAACCACCATGAAAAATCAATTGAAGTTTTTAATGCACAAAAAAAATATTTTTTCTCTTCCTATCTCATTTCTATGCAAACAAACCACATATCTTTCACTTTCCCTCAAAATTCATCCAAAATTCCCCAGGATTTTGATTCCAAACTTTGTAAGGTTCATAGAGACATTGAAGCTCATGATTTTTGGTCGTTAACGAGCTGGTAGCTTTCTTGGTGAAGTTATTTGTGCTTGGAGAAGGTAAGTGATATAGCCTATTTATTACTAGTTTTAAGCCATGTTCTAGGCTCTATTTAGGGTCTATTATGTGTGTCTAAAATGTGTTTTAGAATATTTACTGGTCCAAGGACATTTTGGAGATAATTGGAGATAGAACTTTTGGAGCATTTAGAAGAGAAAAATCCGTAACTGGCTATTTGAGGAGTCGAAGTACAAGCATGTCGTTGATCGATGACACAACATTGGAATCGACAGATGACAAAAGACCAAGGTCGATCGATGCTGCACACTTGCCATCGATCGACGCCCAACTCGCAGACAACCGACTGAAAAGCCCAAGTTCAGAGGACAAAAGACAAGAATACCCTAGATGAGTTTTAACGTAGATTTTTTTTATATTTATGCTCATGTATTGAGAGCAAAGAGTGGGCAAGTGCAAGTACAAGCTTAGGCAAGGCTTGACACAACTCACTATGTTTTATAGTTTAAGATTTTTAGGGGAGAAGATTCATAACTCCTTAGGGATATTTGTATTGGAACTCCAGTATTTTATCTATGCATTCTATTCAGACAATTGTTCTTTCTTTAATTATGTCTAAGTAGTCATCAACTAGATTTAGGATTGAATGATATCATGGATTAGCCCAAAAATAGGATTACTAGTTAACTTAATATCCATCAGTTTAGTTGTGCTTAATGCTTGCATTTTAGAGTAGCTAACTAGGATCTCGAAAATAGGACATGGACGACTACGAGAGTAGGTTCTGTGCCAGAATAGACTCCATTAAACTAGGCTGTTAGGCGAATGGGAGAGCTGGTCTAATAAGTCTAGTGGACTTATCAAATCTCCTTTACACTTCCTTTTGATTTCACCGTCGATCGACATCTGGCCATAGCCGTCGACCGATGGTCTTTCCTTTTGCTCGCATACGAGAGTTTGAGTTAAAAGGGTCAGAATAGTTAATATTTGAGTCCTTGTATATTTACATATTTATGTTTCATATCCAGTATAATCTATTAATCTTAAAACCCTAGATCTAGCATATTTACATTTACATCAAATTAGTTTATTAGAATATTTCCATATTTGCATTATTTTCATATTTTCATTATGAGCATATTTCCATATTGCATCTCTACTTCTTGATAAGAAATATTTCATTAACAGATTGTTTGCCAACCAATATATATATTCTACTAGCTTAATCTTTAGAAATAAGAAATCTATTATGTGTCATTGCTCTATGTGGATTTGATCCCTAAGTACTACACCTGATCTCTTTTGGCAAGAGTACAATTTATGTGTTAAAGACTAGGGTTAATTTGATAGTGATTTGTTTAAGATATTTATACCCTGCTAGAACAACTAAAACACACATGTCAAATTTGGTGTTGTTGCCGGGGAGCATTGATCGACATTAGATTTAATTTGGATGATTTAGTCTAGTTTGTTATTACTTTCAAGTTACTAAATTTTTCTTTTCCTTGTTTTCAAGTGCATGCAAAGATACACCAGGAGAAATAAAGGACAAGAACTACTATTCACTAACCCCGATAGAATAGAACTAACGATCCGCAAAGAAAGACGACAAGCGTCAATCGACAACAACAACTCTGCGTCGACCGACACTTCTTTACGGATAGCATCGACCAACATCAGAACTCGAACATCGACCAACATTGGTCACATACCGACGATTGACAACAACTTATCCGCATCGATCGACAGAAGCAGACGAGTTCAGATGGTAGCGACGTTAATACTGACTAGGGATGAGAACGGGAACCTGCATGACCAAGCTGGTCATCTGCGTAATGCAGCAGGTCAAAAGATAGACGATCAGGGGGCTATAATCCCTAATACATAGGCAGAAGCAGACGCTGCAGCAGCTCTACCTGAAGCTAATGCCCAAGCTGATCAGAGAACACTGGCTGACTACAACCGTTCACACCATTTCTACGCCAACAGATCTGCCATTCGCCCTCCAGCTTTTCAGAGGAATGATTTTGAAATCAAGGCTGCCTTTTTCGGACTTGTAGGGCAGACACCTTACCATGGTTATGACATGAGCACCCTATGGATCATCTGGAGCGATTTGAGGATCTAGTGACTGCTATCAAAGCCAGTGGAGTCCCCGAGGGCTATCTCTTCTGTAAGCTTTTGAAGTACTCACTTGCTGGAGAAGCTTCATATTGGCTTATGCAGTTACCACCAGGATCCCTGACATCCTGGAATGACATCAAGAATGCTTTCTTGCATAACTTCTTTGATGACACAAGAGTAGGAGATGTGAGGAGCAAGATTGCTACTTTTCACATGAACCCTTAGAGTCTTTCAAAAACTCTTGGATGAGATTCAAATCATACCAAAGAGACTGACCACACCATGGGTTCAACGAAGTGCAACTTTCAGAACTTTCTTTAGAAGTATTAGATTACAGTATCAGATGGCTTTCGACACAACTAGTGAGGGAAATTTCAGCACTATGAATTCTGAAGAAGCTACAAGATTGATTGAGAATCTGGCATCTAGCAGCAGCACCAAGAACACAGACTTTGAAAGAAAGAGATCAACTCCAACTATGAGTAAGGATCAGATTGAAGAGGTCAAGGCAGAACTGGATAGTGTTTAGAAATTCTTCACGAAACAAGTCACTTTTGCAAAGGTGGAAGCAACAGAGTCTGGATATCATGAGATTGAAGATGAGTATGTGAATTACATTGATGGGAATGGTTTCCATAGATAAGGGAATCTAGGTTTCAACAGGAACTCCTATGGGAATGGTCAAAGTAGTAGCTTTAATCAGAGTTCATAGTGAAAGCCTTTCATTAACAACAAAACTTATGGATCTTCTTACTACCATAATCCTTCTCTAGAGACTCATGAAAGCAAGATTGAAGCAATGGTTGATAGAGTTTTAGAGGGACAGCAGAAGATGACTTTGGATTTCAATGGAAAGATAGATGGGTTGTACCTCAACCTCAACACCAAGTTTTAGAACCTCAAAACCCATGTGAATAAGCTGGAAAATCAAGTACTGCAAACATGTAAAACCATTAGGAGACATGACAGCCTGATAAAGGAGAAATTTGAAACTGGACAGAAGCACCACGTCAATGCATTGATTGATGATGATTTCGGCAGGAAGTTAAGAGGCAAAGGCTCCGTGAAGGATATTTTTGTGTGGAAAATTCGATGCCATTTGGCTGTTTGCATTAGTGTCAATCGACACCCCCCAATGAGCATCGATCGACACCGAATCCTGCAGCATCAGTAGCTTCGTGTGAATCTACTAACGTCGATCGACATAGAGATAGGGAGATCGATCGACAATGCGACCTGAGCATCGATCGAAGTTGAGGAAGCCGATTCGACTACCAAGCATCGCTGCAAATTTGATTGTGCGTCCAACAAGAACGGTTTCAGTACAGTATACTGACACATCTGAAAGTATGGATCTTGATAAAGAAGATGAGGGACACTCGAAGACGAAGCAAAAGATCCCCAAACATCTACGCAGAGAAGCAAATGAAAAAGAGATGGATAACTTTACCAAAAGAGTTTTAAAATTTTCTTTAGATACTCCTTTTGATGAAGCTTATTATACTCATAGATTGTGGATGTTTTTCAAGGGAAAAAGTGACAAACGATGATATAGAAGTCATGTTCAATCATCTCAGTGAAAAGATGAAACAGAGGACCTGCCTGAAGAAAAAGAGTGATCCTGGGAAATTTGTGATTCCATGCTTTATCAAGGGAAACAAATACCTCAATGCCCTCTGTGATACTGGATCATCAGTGAGCATTATGTCAATAAATATGGCAGAGGAGCTGAACCTGAAAGTGGAACCCTCCAATGATTCCTTCACATGTGTAGACTGCTCAAAAGTGAACTCATGAGGGATGATAAAAGATGTTCTAGTGCAGATTAAGACCACCTTAGTACCAGTAGACTTCCATGTGATGCACATCAGAATAGATTGGAACTCTTCACTATTACTTGGGAGAGCATTCATGGCTACCGTGGGAGCTATCTGCGATATGAAATTAAACAAGTTGTATTTATCTCTAATTGATCAAAATATTTTCTATGAACATGTCAAGAATAAGAACAAGGCTAATCTGATTGAATTGTGTGATGATGCAGAACTTGTGGCCACATACTTTTGCGATTATGACTTCGACGAAGATTCAGAGGATGGAGCATTGATCGACACCCAGCCCAGACTATCGATCGACACGCTAGTAGTTCAGCAATCAGTCGACACCCACCCTTTTTATGGATCGACACTCACACTCTAGAATCGATCAACAACTACCACACCAATTGTGATTACAACACAGTCCACCCCGAGTACAATGAAGACTTTAAAGAATAAGAGATGATCGAGTATCGTGGTATTGCTATGGAAGAGGCTGGTGTTTTTCATATTTCCCATAGATTCGAGAATTCGACATCGATCGACGGTAACTGTATGCCATCGATCGATACTAACCAAGGAGCAGCATCCGAAGTAGATTCAGCTGCACAAGAATATGGTTATCTACAACCATATGAATTTGGTGTTATGAGAGATCCAGACGGTCACCCAAAAGCTATGGATAGCTGATTACTTACTTTCACGAGGGAAGATATTGCAGACATCCTTGCCATGGCTAATGGAGCTGGAAACCTTTTCGCGCAACAGTCTGGTTATCGAGCATCGATCGACGGTACCATACACCATTGATCGACACGCGCCTAGTATACAAAGGTTACGATGAAGATAACAGAGAGGAAGAGCAGATTGAATATCGCGGCCTGGTTTCAAAAGATGTTGGTTGGGTGATGAACGCGAGAGTGGATAATCCAGCATCAACCACAGGCTACTCATGGCCTTCGAATGACATCCTACGTGAACCAGAAAACGAACATGGAGAAGAAGATATAGATATTGGTAATCTCATACCAAATGAGTTCGAAATTTTTAGAGACTCGAAGGGGCATGCACGGGATCTTTGAGGGAGACTCCTACACTTATCCAAGGAGAATGTAGCAGATGCCCTTATTATGGTTAATGGATAGGAAAATATATTTGGACAGCAGTAGCAGCCATCGATCGACGCACACCATTTAGTATCAATCGATATTGAGGAGCAGAGACACGAGCCGATCCGTACTGATCCGCATACTTTCAAGCCACCACCGATCGACACTGCCATCTGGACATCGATCGATTGGTGTTTCTAGCAAGGTACGAGATCTTTCAATACTGAAGGCAACAGACTTTTTCACTGGGAAAAGAAAGATGAGTATGCATCTACAGAGATAAGAATGTTAATGCACGAGCTACAGACGGAAGCGTAGTAAATGTGTAAGCTGAAGACATTAGAGCAGTTCTAGAGAGAGTAACTTGTTTGAGCAGAGCTACATATGTTTGCCAGAAAAAGCAGCAAGGATCGCTATGTCTAGGAAAGATCAACAGACATACAAATGAGAAGAGATTGATGATATTCTGAATGCGATCTACATAACTCAAGATATGTCACTGGATGATTTTTACAAGAGGTTAGATGATGTATACTATCCTATAGACATCTGCCTCACCAGTTTGACTGCACGCATGGATGAGATGAAGCAAGATTCGGATACTGTTCAGAGACAGCATACAATTGGGACAGAAAACCGGGCATCGATCGGCGGCACCAACAGAGCATCAATCAATCTTGAAGACAACGAGCAGAAGACGGCAGCAGAAACAAAATTGGAAGATAAGTTCGATGAGATTGCATTTTCTCAGACCTTGATAAAGGAAGGTATTTCACAGCAATTGGAAGATTTATCAGAGATTACACCTGCCATACTTAGAATGCTACAGCGCAATATTGAAAACTAGAAAAATTAATGCATTCAGTGGCTTTTTCAGAACAGTTACAAGGAATGAGAAAACCAGAAGAGGTGAGCAATAAGGACCTTCATCAGTACATGGTTTCAGAAGAGCAAAGAAGATGTAGACACTTATTTTCCAAGTGATGATCCAACTTCCTACTAGTCAGAGAGTTCACAACGTTGAGCTAAAGACTATAACCAAGCGCTGAGTGGGAGGCAACCCACTGTTTAGGAAGCTTTTATTTCGTTTTTACCTATACTACTACTTATTTCGAGTCTTATTTTTATTTATATGGACTGTTTGAATCATCATCGATTGACACCATAGAGGCACAATCAGTCGACACTGGGTCGCGACCATCGATCGACCATACACGCCTACCATCGATCGATACTCTTTCACAGAGTTTGGTATCGAGTTTTCTAGTTAATCTATTTACTTATGATTTATTTTTTCCTAACCAATCTGGGGCGGATTATACTGGGGACAGTGTAATTTAAGGTTGGGGGAGGTTCACTAATGCTATCTAATTTGTTTTGAGTTTTATTTGATATAAATATATATATATATATATAAAAATTTAAAAAGTTTTATTGAGTCAAGAAGGGGACTATGATCAAGGTTTATTATTGACTAACTACACTTTAGCACCATTTTTATAAGGTTGTTGCAGAGATTACGAGGAATACCAAAGTGGATCATCCTGCCACTATCTCACACATGCTTAGAAAGTTTGAAGGAACCAACACTAATCCTGACATTATTTGCTTGCTTTGGGATTTGGTATACACTGGATCAGATTCCTTCTGCAAGTCTGTAGGTACAAGTTGTTGCACCTTTGGTTTCCTTCTCTCTTTCTCTTTAGCATCTACCTAATAGCTTAAAAGATTGAGATGACTTCCCGAGATGCAGAGGGGTAGGAAAATTACCTATGACCTCATTATTCTAATTCAGAGGAATGATCACACATTGTTGGAAGCGAGGAGTAGGTACATTATCGATGACTCCACAATTAGCCTACAACTTTTCCCAAAAAGCAAAAGAAAAAGAAAAAGAAAATAAAAGAAGAAAAAGAAGAGGAAAATCGAAAATGAGATGGCAAGATGGACTGTATTAGCATTGTTGTCCATTAAATTGAGATATAGAAAGATTCAAAGAGAAAACGGGGAAGAAAGGAATCATATAAGACTTTCTGCTTAGTTGTTCAGATACTTGCAGAGGTAGAGTCCATGTGTCCTTTGATCGATACTCCCAAGGTAAATCCTACACTTTATTTTATGCAAAAAAATGAAATCAATAGAGGGGTGAATCAGAATAGTATTTGCTAAGTTGTTGGTAGATTGGACTTGGTTGTTGTACTAGGATACGGTATATAAATTTCTCTGTGATTGACTTGGTAGGATGTGGTTGTAACAAAGTAAGGTGACAATTATACTTAGACATTATGTAAGTCTCCATTTATCAGAACTTCTTTCACATGCTTAGTTTGCTTGAGGACAAGCAAAACGTTAAGTCTGGGGGAGTTGATATAGCCTATTAATTACCAGTTTTAGGCCATGTTTTAGGCTCTATTTAGGGTCTATTATGTGTGTCTAGGATATGTTTTAGAATATTTACAGGTCCATGACGTTTTGGAGATAGTTGGAGATTGGAACTTTTGGAGCATTTAGAGGGGAAGAATCCGTAGCTGACTATTTGAGGAGTCGAAGTACAACCCTATCGTCGATCGACGACACAACCATGGAATCGATCGATGACAAAATACCAAGGTCGATCGATGCTGCACACTTTCCATCGATCGACGCCCAACTCGCAGACAACCGACTGAAAAGCCCAAGTTCAGAGGACAAAAAAAGAAGAATACCCATGACGAGTTTTAACCTAGATTTTAGGGTTTTTATATTTATACTCATGTATTGAGAGCAAAGAGTGGGCAAGTGCAAGTACAAGCTTAGGCAAGGCTTGACAAAACTCACAAAATTTTATAGTTTTAGGTTTTTAGGGGAGAAGATTCATAACTCCTTATGGAGATTTGTATTGGAACCCCAATATTTTATCTATTCATTCTATTCAGACTATTGTTCTTTCTTTAATTATGTCTGAGTAGTCATCAACTAGATTTCGGGTTGAATGATAGCAATCATGGTTTAGCCCAAAAATAGGATTGCTAGTTAAGTTAATACCCATCAGTTGAGTTGTGCTTAATGCTTGCATTCTAGAGTAGCTAACTAGGATCTCGAAAGTAGGACATTGATGACTACGAGAGTATGTTCTGGGCCAGAAAAGACTCCACTGAACTAGGTTGTTTGGCGCATGCGAGAGCTGGTCTAATAAGTCGGGTGGACTTATCAAATCTCGTTCACACTTCCTTCTGATTTCACCGTCGTTCGACATCAGGCCATAGCCGTCGATCGATGGTCTTTCTTTTTGCTTGTATACGAGAATTGGAGTTAAAAGGGTCACAATAGTTAATATTTAATCTTCGTATATTTACATATTTGTGCTTCCTATCCACTATAATCCATTAAGCTTGAAACCCTAGATCTAGCATATTTACATTTGCATCAAGTTAGTTTATTAGAATATTTACATATTTGTATTATTTCCATATTTGCATTATTAGCATATTTTCATATTGCATCTCTACTTCTTGATAAGGAGTATTTTCTTAACTGATTGTTTGTCAACCAATATATATATTCGTCTAGCTTAATATTTAGAAATAAGAAATCTATTGTGTGTCATTGCTCTCTGTGGATTCAATCCCTAAGTACTACAACTGATCTCTTTTGGAAAGAATATTATGTGTGTTAAACACTAGGGTTATTGATAGTGATTTGTTTATTTATACCCTACTAGAACAACTAAAACACACATGTGAGTAAGCAAGTCATCTCACGGGTTCAAGGTATGAAATCAATTTTTTCAGATATGTTTGCGATGAAGACTTCTCTACATGTCTTCTCCATCGAGAAGGCTTCTAGAGAAGTTTTGTGGTCAATCCATATGTTAGTTTTGCACTTGAACTTTTGTGTTTTCTTAAGAAAAGACTTCCCAGAAGTCTTTTAACTTTCATTTATTAACAAAAAAAAACGAGAAGAATCGAGAAGACTTCTCCAGAAGTCTTTACAGATAAACGGGTTACTTTTGCAATTGACAGAAGTTGGTCAGAAATTTGAATATAGAAGACTTCTCGGGAAGTTTTCTCGGAGAAGACCTCTATGGAAGTGTTCTTTACTATTAAATGAATTTTTCTCACTTTCGAAATAAGTATGCGTAGGCTACATTTACAATTAAAAATTAATGGTAAAACCTTTAATATTCATGAGAAGACTTCTTAAGAAGTCTTTTTCCAAAATATTTTTTGAGAAGTCTTCCCAAATTTTATTCAGAGTTTCTGGTCAAACTTTTTTTTATGTGAGAAGACTTTTAGATAAGTCTTTTTTGAAAAAGTCAAATATAGTCCATTGCAAAAGTAACCCCAACTGACTTCTTGTGACCGTGAGAAGACTTCATGTGAAGTAAAAAGATTTTAATAGAATTCTTCTCCAGAGAAGTCTTCTAAGAGATAAAGTCAAAATTTGCATTGTTTTGGTATTGGAAAACTAACAAGTTTATTATAGAAAACTTCTCTAGAAGTCTTCTTTGGAAATTTCGAGAAGTTTTCAACTTCAAAATAAGCTAATATTTACAAAAGAGGACTTCTCATGATGTTGGTTTTAAAGTAGGCTTCTTAATAAGTCTTCCTTCATCAATTTGCAATTGCAAAAATGACCAAAATAGAAGACTTCTATGTCAATCTTTATTAAACTTCAATTTTCTGAAAACTTAATATGAAGTTTTACTATTTTCTTGTTAATTCATGCGTATTAGTCAATATCGGGGCTCCTGAATTAAGTCATATCTTAATTGGTGATAATTATTAGGTTTCAAACATTCATGTTTATTATGTTTCTAGTTAAGCGAAGAAGACTTATTAAGAAGTTTTTCGTGAAAAAACTCTCTGATTTTTTTATAACTTGATATTATTTGATTGCTTATGTGTTTTAATCTATTTTTTTCAGATGATGTGTCAGTTACCTGTAATCTACGGAAATTGGTTAGTGAAAGATAATTCTTGGGATTTTGTAGTTGATAATGAAAGGAGCGAGAATGTTTTTTTTGAGTGACGGTTTTACATATACCAAACTTGTTGGAATGGCTCTAGAATATTATAACATGGACATGAACATGAAGGTTGTGGATTTAAATTACTCATTACCAAACACAATGATGCAACAAATGGCTCTAGATACTCCTCTTATACATCTTACAAGGGATAGACAATTTTGAAAGTTGAATGAGATAAATAAAATGCATGCTATAAGTCTTTGTGTATCAAGCCGAGGTAGGATGAGGATTGCAAATGATGCTAACATTGATGGAAACCAAGAAGGTGGAGATATTAATGAAGTTTCAGATTAAAAGGAAGAAGAAGATGAAGGGGAAGATGATGATAATATTGCCTCAAGTTGTAAATGATGATGGAAGGAGGATGTTGCTCAAGTTGATGACGAGTTTTCAGATTACAATGAGTATAGAAAAGTTCAAGTTGAGGATGATTATTAGGAAGAAGAAGATTATATGTGTTTTGAGGGTTTCAAAGCAACATTTGCTAGTGAAAGAGGAAGCTCGAATGGGACATTTGCAGACAATATCTATGTCAACCAGATAATCTCCTTTAGATACTGACCAAACCCATCAGTCATGACTTTCGTCAGGTCCTTGAAGATTTGTTCAATCTCTTCTTTCTTAACCCCATACCAAGAAGAAGAAGACTTTGTACGAGAGATTGCATGAGCTTTCTTTCAAAGTCTTTTTTCTTCCTTCATAGAGAGCTCAAGAGATTCATCATTCAAAATGATAAAATTTAAATTGGTTCACGGGTTAGTACCTTCGACTGGCCAGCACTCTTGGGTCCACTTCAAATGAGCTTTAGCATCAAACATGACATTCACTATGCTTTCAACCACCGCATCAGTCTTATCATTGTCTCATTGAGGGAACATTTCACCAATCTCTTTCAGAAAAAAGTTGACCATGTGATTCTGCTATAAGTAAAGCATCCCAAGTTAGATATTTGAGACAATAATCACTACCATACTATTGGGAATAATCAGACATACATGTGTGCTGATAGCCTCTTTGACAAATTTCTCCCTCTATGTCTTTTGTAAGCCAGCAAAAGGGGACTCGGTTTGTTTTGTATGTGCTTTCCATAGGATGCACCAAAGTCGGATAGAGCAAAGTAGATCCAGACTTGAAGAACTTGAATAAACCCATCAACGGTATAAGACTTTAGGCCTGGGATTTTAAACCGAACCGAATTTGCCGAACCGAACCGAACCGAGAATTAAGAAATTCGGTTTATACTCATTAAAAAGCCTAAACCGGTCGGCAACATCTAACATTGCATTCGGTTATCGGTTATCTCGGTTCGGTTCACTATAACCGAACAGTTAACCGATTTAAAAAAAAAATCTACAGATCTCACTTTATGTCATCCTAAACCTAATCTTCTTCATTTTCATTCTCTCTTCTGAAAACGGCGGAAGACTAAGCCTCTTCGTTTCATAACAACACTTTTTTGATTTCATCTTCTTTTCTTAGCATCTCTTTCTTGACTTCATCTTCCTCACGTGCTTTGTTTAACAGGTATAGATCTAATTTGTCTTCCTCTACTTCTTTGTCTTTTTCATTTCTCTGCCTTTTTAATTGCTTAGAATGTTATTTTTCTTTTTTTTGAAGTTTTAGCAACCTGGCCCACTTTGTGGGTTTCGTTTTACTTAGGGTCATATAATGTTATTTTGATCGTGGCTGCAATTTTTTTTTTCTATTGCTTGTAGTGTTTTTAGAAATTTTATGGATAGGATAATGCTTAAAAGGCATAAGTGTTACAATGTTTAAGTGTTTATATATAACTGATTGTGACTTTTTTGTTTGTGCAGATGGATTCAACTTCTTTTTATGACCAGAACGATGGAATGCTTGATGATGAGATTCAAGGAGAAGAAGCTTCAGAACCTTCACTTGCTGGAAAGAAAAGAAAAGAATCTGCTCTTCCACCAAAACCAAGGAAGAAAATTGCTCATAGAGCAAAGGTATGGGAATTCTTTATCCAAAAAGAAGATGATCCTACACAATGCAACTGTCGTTTCTGTGGTATAGAGATAGGTTGTGATAGTAAAGCAGTTGGAACCAGTCCCATGATAAATCACATAGCACGTTGCAAATTGTATAAGGCTGATCAAGAGAGTAAAACTCAGCAAACGTTGTCTGGGAATAGTAGTGGTCCAGCCTTAACCGTTAGATATGATGCGACCCTTTTTAGAAGATCAGTGAATGAAATGATCGTTCTTAGTGAGTTGCCGTTTTCTTTTGTGGAATCAGAGGGCTTTAGGCGTTTTTGCCATAATGTACTTCCAATGTACACAGTTCATTGTAGAAGGACAGCTACTGAAGACATCTTTGCTAGGTTTGTGCAAGATAAAGCAGCTTTGAAGAAGTTATTCAGCTATCATAAGCAGAGAGTGTCGCTAACGACAGACATATGGACAGCGCCTACGACCTCGGTTAGTTATATGGTTGTCACTTCGCACTGGATTGATGCAAATTGGGTATTGCAAAAAAGGATCCTTAGCTTCAAGCCTGTCACAGACCACAAAGGGGATACAATCGCTGAACATCTAATTTCATGCTTAGAAGAATGGGGTATTGAAAAGGTCTTCACAGTGACAGTGGATAACGCTAGAGGAAATGATAAGGCGTTGAAGTTATTCACGGATTGTCTGCGGCTGAAGGAAGAAACTGCCTTGGTTAAAAATGGTGCGTATTTGCATATGCGTTGCTCTGCTCACATACTTAACCTGATTGTAAGAGATGGTTTAGCACATGTGAGACAGAGTATTATTGCCATACGCAATGCTGTAAAGTATGTGCGATCGTCTGGATCAAGATTGAAATCGTTTGAATTACGGGTAGAGACAGGAAAAATTTCAAGAGGCAGCTTATCCATGGACTGCACTACTCGTTGGAACTCGACATACCTTATGTTGACAGCTGCGATTAAACTGAGAGTTGCTTTTGAGAAGATGTTGGCTGAAGATAAGCTCTATAATGAGTACTTCTTGGAATTGGATGAGAATGGACTCAAAAGGGTTGGACCACCAATTTCTTCTAGTTGGGATGAAGTTCAAAGGTTAGTGAAGTTTCTCAAAATCTTTTTCAACAGTACTTTGGCATTTTCAGCATCTAAGACAGTAACTTCTTCCATCTGTTACAAAGAAATCGTCATTATTGAAAATAATCTGATTTCCTTGAGTAATCACAAAGATGAATTAGTTAGAATGGAAGCAGCAAGTATGAGAGAAAAGTTTGAGAAATATTGGGATGGTCTTTTGAATATGAACCCACTAGTTATTATTGCTAGTGTTTTTGATCCAAGGAATAAAATGAAGTTTGCTTCACATTGCTTTGACAAGCTTTATGGGAAAGATAGTCTAGAAAGTAATCACCTTAAATCATCTATTAAGAGTGTTATGCGAGAGCTGTATGACGAGTATGTTTTACTAAGAAAGTCAGCTGATGGTGAGAGTGCTGGAACTGGAAGTGAGCATACTGATTCTGAGCAGCCAAGTGTTGTTTTCGATTTATCTGATGATGATGAGTATGAGAGGATGGATTCTCTTTACTCAGAGATGGTTAAGGAGACAGCAGATGATGAAATAAGCAGTGAACTAGACATATATTTGTTGGAAAAGCCTGTGCCACGAGAAGACAACGGTTTAGGGTTGAATTATGATATCCTATCTTGGTGGAAACGTAACAACTCTAAATACCCTATCCTGTCAGAGTTTGCTAGAGACGTACTTGCCATCCAGGTTTCTTCAGTTGCTTCCGAATCAGCTTTTAGTACTAGTGGTCAGATACTAGATCCTTATAGAAGTTGTTTAACGCCTTACATGGTTGAAGCTTTGGTGTGCTCACAACAATGGATTCGAAATTCCATTTCCGAAGCGAAGCTTGCTTCCTTGGTGCAAATGTTTGAAGAACTGGCTTTCCATGATGGACTGGGTAACTTTATTTTGTTTGTTTTATGTTTCTTCATTGTTTGTTCTTCACTAATGTGCTTTTTTAAATGAATTTGCAGAAGCTGACGGTACTGCTTGAAAGATGACGTGCTAACTTGAAACAGCTGAATGTATTTTGTTTTTTTTTGTATTTGATTCAGCTTGAATTACAATGTGTGTTTGGTTAATAACTTAAGACTTCTAGATGCAAGTTATTTTATGGTTGTGAATTTGGAATGTGATCAGTATCATCTTTGAACACAAAATTACAACATAGGTTTGAAACAGTTTATAACATACCAATATGTGTTGCAAGTGCAATTAAATTTGGTCTATCCCATTAAAACGTCTTAATTAAAAAAAATCACATAATTTGATCTACAAAACTGGTTTTGATGATTTAACAAATGAACCGAACTATGCCGAATTAACCGAAATTTATCGAAGTAACCGAAATTTATCGAACTAACCGAAGATTGCCGAAGTCACTGAAATTATAAAGAAAGTACACTGAAATTATTAATTTTGGTAACAAATTTTGAAAACCGAAGTAACCGACACCGAACCGACCCGAACTATTAACTGCTTCGGTTCAATTCGGCAATTGTTTTTTATTCCGAAATAACCGAAGAACCGAAGTACCCGAACCGAAGTACCCGAATAAACCGAACTCGCAGGCCTATAAGACTTTGTCAAATCTTTACTTTTCACAGAGTCCATTAGGATCTTAAACGCTAGTCTCCCCCATAAGTAATTTTCAAATTCTTTTAGATCCATCACTAGCCTTGCAGGGCTAGTCCATGTAGTGGTTGAGTACTTTTGTCCTTCAATGCATCATATGTATATGGCTAGGTATCCCAACCGCATGCGATCATCCCAAGAATACTTTCATCTCGCACATGATGCTATTATTTACTCAGAGCTTGGACCAGCATCTATATCCACAACCATCATCTCCCAAAAACAAAACAACTCCTCTGTGATCTCTACAGGAGGATTCTCTAGATTATCAACATATTTTCAGTTTGGCCCTGTGAGGTGTTCGAACTCAATCAGTGAAAACCTCACCAGTTCTAGACCAATGAGACTCCAAAGCTCATACTTCTTGATGTCCAACTTGAAACATAACATTAAATGAACCATCATTGATGCCCATCCAAGCTTCAACTCCCAAAACATGATGAACACTCCCAACCTTGAGTTCTTCAACTCCTCCCATTCATCAGCATGTAGAGCCCCTTACAGCAAGAAGTAAGTTGGAGTCATCGGTATGATACGCAATACTATTCACTGGAATGGGCTTTTCCCCGAAGGTGAACATCCTCTTCGGAAGTTCTAGTAATTTCATTTTACAGCCTGCAAAACAATGAAAAATCCACATCTCAAACACAAAACAAACATATCAAGAGTTCTATACTAACTTCCTGTCTTGAAAGATTTCAGAAGACTTCAAAAGAGTTCGAAGACTTACATAAGACTTTTTGGAAGACTTCATGCATGTGAAGTCTTCCAAGAAATCTTCCGTTAAGACTTCATGCATGCGAAGTCTTCCAAAGTTTTCCAGGAACTCTTCTGGTAAAACTTCGGAAGACTCGCATATATGAAGACCTCCAAGAAGCCTTCCAATAGAAACCTAATCAAATCTGAAGAAAACTCCTAATACATCGAACAAATGGGCGAACTTATAGTCGGGAGAAAAGAAGTTGAGGTCCAAAACATAGAAGTTGTAGTCGCAGACAATAGCTACGGCTACATTTCTGCAAAACTCGACAGAAGAAGAAGTCACGATGGAGAAACGAACGGTTTCAGATCAGAAATTAAAACTCCACAGTGAAGAATAAGAACTTACTGGCGGTGGAGTTCAATCACAACACAAACAGTTTCAAATCTGAAAAAAGGAACCGGGTTAGTTTAATCTACTAAAATATTCTTCAGCAATGAAAGAGAAATATGATTCACAGTAAAACAAGATTACCAGAAGTGAAAATGACGGAGAAGAGATTTTTCGGAAATTGCCCCAGAGCAAACGGCTAGGGTTTTCTGGGTTTTGGCCAGCTTTTTTTGAAACACCAAAAAATGAAAATACTACTTATATGTTTGGTAAAGTAACAGTTTATGTTAAATATATTTTGGTTTACTTTCTGTTATGTTAAATTAAAGGTAAAAATAAAGTTTTGGTTCGGTTTGGAAGACATCTTGGGAAGTCTTCTAGAAGTCTTCACAAACCCTATTATCAAATAATTAAGCAAACAAATACTTCCTTAAACTTAAAAATTATTTAAATCAAGTTATCTATGTTGAAAATAATTAAATTTCAGTAAAACTAAATTTACATCATTTAGAAATATTTATATTTACATGATTTAGATTTTTTTCCCTATCAAAATGTATTTTATAAATTATTTTTAAGATCTAATACTTGAGAAGACTTCGCATTAGGTGGAAACCTAAATTACACTAAACTTTAAGCATAAAATGGTAGATTTTGTTGTAAAGTCTTACATGAAATCTACTAGTGCATTGTATGTCAGAAGACTTCCCAAAAAAATTTCTGGAAAGTCTTCCAAAACAACCTAATCAAAATATATACTTTCCTTAAACTTAAACAAAACTTAAAAAGTGTTTTAAAATCAAGTTATTAAATAGTCACTAACACATATTATTCAAAAAAGTAAGATTTCAAAATCTAACCATAAATATATGAACAATACTACAACATATGCTACCAAAACCTAAACCAAAGACTATCATGACTCAATCTACATTCACTCATGTAAAAAACAATTCAATTTTAGTAATCTAAATTTAAATCAGTTATATATGTTTAGAGTTACATGATTTCAATATTGTCCCCATATAAATATATTTTTATAAAAAAATTAACTTATTTTAAGATCTACTATACGAGAAAATTTTTGTGGAAGTCTTCTCCCGCGGAGGGTTATTTTTTCCTCTAGGAGGATTATTGTAAATTCACTAGTCTTTTGGAATAATTTTCCATTTTATTGAATTTTGTATATATTTTGCATTTAAAATCAAGTTTTAAGTCTTTTTTTGCAATTTACCCATAGTTCAAAACAAAAATACATTACTCGGTAATGGTAGAACTAATATAAACTACGCGTTTAGATTTGAGGAGTGGGGTTTAGAAGGGTGAGTTAAAGATTTCTAAAAATAAATAAATAATAAAATAAATTAAAATAGTTTCGGAAAAAATTTCAGATTTCAAAATAAAATTTTGCACAAGAAATTAAAAATAACTTTTTAAAAAAAAAAGAATTTTGAACTAAAAACGTATACTTTTTAAAAATATAACTTATTAAATTATTTATTAAAATAATTATTTATATAACCATAAATTAAAGATATAAGTCTTTTGCCTCTTTAATTAAACCTATTTTGATTATTTTTCTTTGAGATTTGTTTTGATGAAAAAAAACCTATTTTAGGTTAATTTTAGAGAATTATTCATAAAAATACAGTTTTAAATCTTAAAATATATATAAAATAATAACTTTTGCATATATGACTCAAAACTCAAAGTTAAACAAAAAAAAAAACAATGCTTTTTTGGAATTTTCATTTACTCTATTCATCTCAAAAATTTGGTTATTACCTTTTCTTTTTTTTCTTTTTTGAAAATGAGTATCTTACTCTATCATCCTCATCTTCATCAAGTATAACAAATTGTCATTGACATCAATACATCAATCACCATGAGTAAGAAATTAAAAGCTATTAATGCATAAAAAACGATTTTCAATCATCTTATCTCATTTTTATGCTCAAAACTACATCTCTTTCACTTTCTCTTTATATTCATCCAAAAAAATCCAAGATTTTGATTCTAAACTTTGTAAGGTTCAAACTCATGATTCTTGATCATTAACATGTGGATCTATTTTGTGGTGAAATTTTGTGTGCTAAGAGAAGCTAACCAAGTTATCGCATTGGTTGAAAGTATGAAATCGTTTTTTCTAGATCTTTTCGTCAGAAGACTTCCGTGTAAGTCTTATGGTTGTAGAAGACTTATACGAAAGTGTTCTAGTCAATTCAGAGATTATTTTTCAATTGACTTTATGTGTGTTTTCTAGAGACGACTTCTCTGGAAGTCTTGTAATTTTTTTTGTTAACAAAAAATAATCTCAAAAATAACAGCAAATACTTCCCAGTAAGTCGTCTAGGATAAACATGTTAGCTTTGGAATTGACCAGATTGTATCAAAAATTTGACTTTCTCTAGACGACCTTCACGGAATTCTTCCGTCAGAAGACTCCCATGTAAGTCTTTCTAACTCTTGGTGGAAGTCTTCTCATTGTCACTGAAAATCGTCTTAGGTTACTTTTGCAATTGAAAAATTAAACTTAAATATTTAATTTTAACTAGACGACTTCCATGTACGTCGTTCGAAAGACAAATTACACGAAAGTCCTCCAGAATTTTATTCTAAGATTCTGGTCAAACCTTGGTTATCACAGAAGACTTTCGTGTAAGTCGTCTGCCAGAAGACGTACATGGAAGTCATCTAAATAAAATTAAATATTTAATTTTTATTTTTCAATTGGAAAAGTAACCTAAGATGACTTACTTGAAAGTCGTCTAGTTAAATATAATATTTAAGTTTTATTTTCCTAGTGGAAAATTCCATGTAAGTCTTCTAGAAAAATTCAAATTTATGACACAATTTGGTCAATTATAAAACTAACATGTTTATCCTTGGTATTTTTTTTAAAAAAAAAGTAAGTCAATATTTATAAGGGAATACTTCCTAAGCATACTTTTGTAGAGTAGACTTCTGTGGAAGTTTTTCTTTGTAAATTTTCAATTGCAACAATGATCTAAATGGAAGACTTCCTAGAAGTCTTCTGAGCGACTTTAGTGGAAGTCTTCTATGTCAAAGCTTAATAAACTTTCATTTTCTATAAAACTATAAAGATTTTTTTTAACAATTTCTTGTTAATTCATGTATGTTAGTTGATATTGGGTTCCTGAATAAAATTCATAACTTAATTGGTATTAATTATGAGGTTACCAACATTCATGTTTATTAATGTTTCTAGATAATAAGAGAAGATTTCCGTGGAAGTCTTCTACGTTAAGTTTTGTAAACTTGTTAAGTAACTTTAAGATATGTTTTTAACTTTCAAAATACTAAGTCAATTTAAGAATAATAAGTAATATGGTTTAATATATTGTTAGATCATAAGATATATTTATTAATTTTCATGAAATTTTAAATTTCAAATTTCACTTAAAATTTGAGTTTCCCTCTTATATTTCAATTTTCCATTTTAAAATCTAATATATTCAAACAGAGTCCTATTTAAAAATTATCTTGGCATATTTTTTTTTTGGACTTATTGAAAAATGTTGTGACTTATCTATTAACTAACATCTATATTATTAAAAATCAAATATAAAATTGGAATGTTTGGAAACAAAGATAGTAAATTAAAGGAAGAATGTTTGGAAATACGGATAGCAGATTAAATATTTTCTTCTATTTACACATTTAGTCATCTCATTTATTTCTTATTTACAGATTCTTCCAATATCAATTAAAATAATATATTTAAATTAATTAATTTCAATGAGTTGTTATTTCTTTGTCGTAAAAAAAACAATCTCGAAATATATAGTGTATGTTATATAAAACTATCTATAAATATAGTATTAATTTATTTATTTTAGTAAAATATAAAAGAATCTAAAAAAATTTTACTTAAAAATTTAAATATTTTTATAAAATTATACATTAATAAATTTCGTGATTAGTAATATAATATTATTATAAATTAATTTAACTAAGTTTTTATTATAAAACAGGAAAATAAAATTTTACACTATTTTTTTAATAAATTATATAAATATATTCTCTATTATATAAAAATAGCAGTGTTACATTAGTTAAATATGATAAAATTATACTAAATAAGTAAATTAACAAATTTTAAAATTTTATCTACTATTAACAAATAGTAATTAGACCATTTCAAAAATTAGTTAATATGACATATTTAATTATTTACATTAATAATAAACCAACTAAAGATTTGAATTTTATTTTTTAATTATAACAAAATCTGTTGAGAAAGAATCTAACAAAATCTTAGTTAAGAATTTAAATATTTTTATAAAATAATACATTAATAAATTTCATAATTAGTTATATAATATTATTATAAATCAATGTTAACTAAAATTTTATTATAAACAAGAAAATAAAAATTCTACTATTTTTTATAAATTCTATAAATAAACTCTGGATTATATGAAAATAGAAGTGTTACATGAATTAAATATGATAAAATAATATTAAATAGGTAAATTAACAAATTTTAAATTCTAAAGTTTTTCATATAAATAAATCATCATCTACTCTATTAAAATAGAGTCCTAAATTTATCTACCATAAAAGTTATCATTAACTTTTGGAATCTTTCAAGTTTGTTAGAAAAATGCATAATTTATGGATCATATCAAGTTAGTTATATATTTATCTTATTAATTAGAGTATTTTTTGTATTGTTTGGAAACATGAATAGCAGTTTAAAAAAAGTTTTGTTTGGAAACATGAATAACAGTTTTTTTAAAAAGTTTTGTTTGGAAACAAAGATAGTAGTGTTCTTTCCTTAATGTTTTTAGTAATATCATTAACATAAAACCCAAAATATTTCAATTGTGTATACAAATTTATTTAAAAATCTATAAATATATCATTAAATAAATAGTTAGGGCCAAAATATTTCAATGTGTATGATTAAACATATTCATTAAAAAAATCGTTAACGTAAATATGTAATATACATATACATTTATATATATATATATATATATTTCTCAGGATGTTATAATAAGTATATTTTATATTAACTATTTTAAAGATGTTTGCTATTAATTTAAATATGTTATATACAAACATATAATTATGGTAATTTAGACAATCATATTAATTTATTAGTTATATAATAGATCAAACAATAATACAATGTGAACAACTTCAAACATATACAAACATATATAAAATAAACACAATTATATATGTTATACATTACAATTTACGATAACACCCATGCGGGTGTTAGAAATGGTCATTTAAATATCTATCGACTACAATTCGGTTTTTCTGAATGTTGGGGTTTAAAGTGATTTTACATCTGAATATTATGAATTTACGGACGACGTCGAGTAGGATCATTCAAGGTCTGTGTAGGTTTGTAAAAACCTAAAAATATCTAAAATATGTCGGTTTATAAATATCATTAAATAATATTTTTAAAACCGTAAAAAATAAAAACTCCGCGCTTGGAAAGCGTGGGTCAAAATCTAGTTTCCTCTTTAAATTTCAGTCTTCCGAGGAGTCTTCTGAGAAGTCTTCCAGAAGACTTCTAGTAATTGTTATATGTTTGAACTTATGTTATATTTGATATTTTGAGAATTTAGCTAAGTTTTCGTTGAAGTCATCTCCCTCAGTTGTAAAATTTGACTAATTTTTGTGTTATTGTGTGTTTGCTATTGAAATTGTATCAATAACTTTAATAACATCAAGTACTTTGGCAAGATAATATTGTAGACATGAATATATTAACCATTTTTCATTTATATGCCTTTAAATTTACAAAAGAATTCATAATTAAAAAAGTACATCTACAGATCACAAAATAGACCATAAACAAAATTATTATAAATCACTAGGGTTTGGCCGCGCTACGCGCGGCATATATCATATTTATTATTTGAGATTTTGTAAGTTTTTGTTGTTTGTTTTATTGAATAGTTTGGTTATTTTTAATACTGTATACGTACACTCAGCATATATCATATTTATTATTTGAGATTCTGTAAGTTTTTGTTGTTTGTTTTATTGAATAGTTTCGTTATTTTTAATATTTTATAAGTGAATAGGTGTTTGGAGAAAGATTATTGCTATAAGATTTTGATATGTTGTAAGTGTGGTTGTTATTATAGCTAAATTGTTTTATTTTATATAATAATAGCCAACTTTATAGGGGACAACTCCACATAGATAAGCAATGATTGGCTTTTTTTTCCTGAAATCTTGTGAACTTTTAAGGGTATTCTGTTCTTATTGTGTGACCTTTTTTAAGATATGAATTTTTTAAAATTTTAGTCGTGAATTGATTTTTGTAATTTGTTAATGTTGTCTAGGCTAATCTTAATGATTTTTTTGGTATTTCGTATTTAGGCATGTAAAGTGTTAGTGGGCTTTTGGCTAACTTGATGACTTTTGACTATTCTGGACTTGTTTGTGTTGTAACTATTAACTTACCCGTCAAAGTAACATAGAATTTCTAACTTTATTTATCTTAAAGATTTGTCTTGTAATAATGTGTATTGATTTTCGCGTCAAAGTGTACTTTACTTAAGAATGAATCGTGTTTGCAAAGATTTTCCTTATTTATGGTGTTATGGTTTTCTACTTTTAAATTTTCTATCATAGAAGGAAGTATTGTTGGGCAGCTCTTGTTTCTATCAATCCAACCATTATATAAGAGTAGTATTTTGAGAAAAAAAATAAAGTTATTCAAAAAATTTCCTATATACGTCAGTTATGGACTGAGATAATTATCATATGCATGCATTCTCACAAAAAAAAAGAGATGATATGACTTCTAAAATATAATATGACATAAAGTTAATTATAACATTGATAATTTAAATTATGTAAATTTATATTTTTCGTAACTTTTTAAAATACGGTAACAATTATCATCATTATTAATATTAATAAAAGTAAACTAATATTATATTTACAATTATAGCAATTTCCATGATAAATAATATACAAAATTTAAATACATATATTTTGTCAAACTTCATTAGAATTTAGAAGTGTCTTAATATATACAAAATTAAGATATTATTAATCAGTAAAAATTTTGTAGATAGTTAAATGTTTGGAATTTTAATCAACTTATTAAACAGCGTAAAGGAACAGTTAATTTAAGTTTTCAAATTTATTCAAAAATCTATTTCTATTACACAACTCATCTGGTACATATCACAAAGGAATCTAATGAATCTAAAAAAAGTGCGACACATTTCGCCTTCTGTAAGCAACGCTGAGCAAATTATCCTAAATCTTGGCTGCTTTTGTTTTGCAGGTCTATGTGTCTTTGTCAGAATCAAGAACAAACCTTTTAAATGGCACAGCTACTCTCAGATTCATGCCCTTCAGTTATCTCACTAATCAACAGAAAATATTG
Source organism: Moricandia arvensis (assembly GCA_905132765.1). Lineage (NCBI taxonomy): Eukaryota > Viridiplantae > Streptophyta > Magnoliopsida > Brassicales > Brassicaceae > Moricandia > Moricandia arvensis. The sequence goes on along the minus strand of CAJHQP010000228.1, from coordinate 159,702 downwards.
TTAAACCGTTTGGACAAACCTTCAATCCTAAAGTCTTGTCAAAATATTATCTCAAAGAACTTGTCTTTCAAGAGTAACAGAAGCCAAGAAGTTGTCATTTGAGCAACTTCACCTATAAGCCAATAACTGCAACATAAACAGCTACCAATAACTCATTGCCAAAACCTAAACGTGTTATGGTCATTGGTAGAGATGGTATTGCGGTTGGGCTATGCTGCTCTCCACGTGTCCAAGAAGAACTACCAAGATACCATCTCAGTCGAAATGTGACAAAAATAGCTCTAAGATCAGACTAACAAACATTACCAACCACCTCTGGTTCAGATCATTCATCATGCTCAAAGTATTTAGGTGAAGCCATATCGTCGAACCCATGTAAGGACAGCTATTATGAAGCCAAATGCGCTGGCGTTACCAAGAGTCATGGAGAGGGAGTGTGAAGATCATGATCACCAAAACAGGGGTGCACTTAACAAATGACCTTGGACACCATATCGATGCTATAGTCATTACTAAATTGCTGAAGTAACACAGATGCAGGCATGACCAGCTAACAAAAAGAGGGCAGGGTGAGTTGCAGAGTACCACATCTATTTCGAAGAAGTAAGGGATGAGTGCCTACATTCTTGTGGACAGGGTGATCAAAACCGTTATCTGACTCACTCAGAGGCCTCCGATTTATGTCAAATATTGGTTCCTCCTGCTGCACAGCAAGTTAGCATCAAGTATCAACAAAGCAGATATTTTCGAATAAAGTTAAACAGTTGCAGTAATAAACTACATTAGCCAGACTTAACTGAGTCTTGGTAGAGTGAAGTAAAATTGAGAAGAAAAAAACAGTAATCACAATCCAAAGAAGTCTGCGGTTATGTCAATGTATTTATGTAGATTGTAAAGAACATGTATTTGATGTTACCATTCCCCGCAAGCTCCGCAAACTACTCGAACAAAATATATACACACATATTATTTATAACGAGATGAATGTTACCTCTTCTTCTGTGTTTTGACTGCCAGTGTTATTACTTTAAAGAATACTGACTTCTTATAATGTCAACTTGCTTTTACAAAGATTGCAGATTTGATGTTCTGCATCACTTATTTTCTCCTTGGAATGTAATATGAAAGTTTATCTTTGATTTGGGCGAGCAAAAAAAAGAGTGGAAGTTTGGTTAATGCTGGAAACACGATTGGTCCATCACCAAACATTTGACACGGTTCCTCCGTGAACTCAGAAGTTTCTATGATTAGTCCTGTTGGACAAAAAATTGATAACCAAACAAACCAAAAACAAAGACCAATATGAACAACATCAATCAAAGAACTTCAAGCTAAAATCATAACACTTTAAAGAGATTGATTTTTTTTTTTGCCGGAATCACCTTACCGGAGCATTCTACGCCCATAATCTCGCGGCCTCTTATTACATTCCTAGCCTCCCAAACACTATGATTAACTTGGTCGTTGGAATTGTTAAAAACACCATGATTGTGAGATTTAAGATCTGAGAAACCACAAACGTTTCAAAAGAGAGCATTTAAAGATATTAAACAAAAATCGGAATATAAAGTTTGATTATGAGATGAATAAAAAGTTTGATACTTTTTTTCTAGAATTGTTAAAAACAATATGATTATGAGATTTAAGATCTAATAAACCTTAGCATCATGGAGGAGCATATCCACCTCCATCAACTCGCCACCACGCTTGACGTTTCGAGCCTCCCAGAATCTCTCAGCAACAGTACTTCCACGATGGAAGAACATCGGCCGACCTTAAGATGACAAAGAAGAAAAGATGAAGTTGCCATTATACTGAAATTAAGTTTTTTTGTAATATCAGAAACTATAAGGATGATATTCAAGGGACGAAGTACTACCTATTTATAGGTACGAAATCACCGTCTTGAGAAGCGAAAAGTAACATTGAATGCAGCATCGTCCTTGATGAGCCTCGAGTTAAGATCTATAACAATAAAGTAGACATTTCTCATTTCTTATGCTGCCACATAAGTAAGAGAGCATGGGGCAAAAGAGTACACGTGTCATCATATTCTTATACTTCATGATGTTTCGTTGCGAAGGGTTGTTTAAGTGACTCATACTCTTTATTCGGTTAAATCGATCTGCTATCCCAAATTTTAAAGTTCTCACCGGCTGCAAATCGTTCTAAATCTCTTGATTACATCCGGTATATTCCTCTCTCAGCCTTTTCCTCACATCAACTATATTGAATCTTCTTGCAGAGACCATTTGCTTCTTTGGTGAAAAGATCCACGAAATACAAGTTTAGGTCTTCGTGTATTTTATAGAGAGCTCTCAAAAGATCTATGGATAAATAATCTCACTTCTCTGATTTTTCCAACGAATGAGATCTATTCCTCGATCAACAAACTTAGATCCCGAAATCAGTATGAGGCTATCGGTTTATGCACAACGTCCTGCCGATTCCATTACTCTCGAGCACCATTGAGAGATCTAGAGACTTGCGATGCATCAGACCGATGGGGATCCTCGCGGTCAAACCCAATCGGCTTCCTCTGCGCTCTATCCATTTTCTCGCCGATCAATCGTCTCGAACTCGCACTTCATGTATCTTACCATCTGAGGAATGGCATGTTACATCTTTCAGTTCTTCATTGAACATTTCTTCTGCTTTCACTTCTTATGAAGATTTTTGTATGTTTGGTGTTGTTGCAGAGTCAGTGCTCTGAGGAACCAAATGATTCAACTAGATATGGAACGGCCCCCATTGATGACTGATTTTCCAAAGAATTTTTACCCGTTACTGCCGTCATGTCTAGAATCATCGCATGTGTTTTTTCTCTGTTTCCAAGTTTTCTCCAAACTAATTTTCAGTTTATCTTACGATTCTCTAAACACTTTATGAATATTGCATATAGAATGAACCAGTTATATTATTAGTGTTTTAGTCTGATTTGCTTAAGTTGTGGTATTGTTCTTCTTTTTTTTATTTGACATAATATCTAAAGACGCTAATGTTATTGTTTTGACCCTTAAGGTCTTTGTTTACGGAAGCTGCTAAGAGAGAGAGAGCTTTTTCTAATGACTATATTACATCATTGGAATAGGAGGAAATGGATCATTCATCAAATCGATTTGACAGTGGTGGAGTTCAATCCATTTTACCAAACTACAAACTTGTAGAACTCTTGCCATTGTTTTTTTTTGGCAAGGTCAAAATTGATGTGCATCTTCTCACTGGCCACAAGGTTGCTATCAAAATCCTCAATCACCGTAATATCAAAAACATGCAAATGGAAGAGAAAGGTAAACACATTAAGCTCTCTAGCTTTGTAGGTTGCTCGAATGAAATGACTTGCCTTTGATTATGTGAATGTATGTTCCTTTCTTCTTTACAGTGAGGAGGGATATTAAGATTCTCAGGCTGTTTATGCATCCTCATATCATTCGCCAATATGAAGTCATAAAGACCCTAGGTGACATTTATGTTGTTATGGAGTATGTCAAGTCCGGAGAGCTCTTTGATTATATAGTTGAGAAAGGCAGATTACAAGAGGACGAGGGTCGTAACTTTTTCCAGCAGGTTTTTCTTTTCTCTTACTATATCCACTGTCTTTGTAGCTTTCTTCTGTGAGTTTTGAGTATTGTTACTGTTTTGACTCATATCTGAGCCGATAATCTCTGGTGTGGAGTACGGCCACCGCAGTATGGTTGTCCACAGAGACTTAAAGCCTGGGAATTTGCTTTTGGACTCGAGGTGCAATATGAAGATTGCCGACTTTGGGGTCAGTAATGTCATGCGTGATGGTCATTTTCTAAAAACGAGCTGTGGAAGCCCCAACTACGCTGCTCCCGAGATAATTTGTCATAGTAAAGTTTCAGTGTTCTTATGTCCTTAATGTCTATGAGCATCTATCTGAAACTTTAATGAATCATCTCTTCCTAGGTTATATCAGGAAATTTATACGCTGGACCTGAAGTAGATGTATGGAATTACAGAGTTATATTGTATGCTCTACTCTGTAGTACCCTTCCTTTTGATGATGGAAACATTCCCAACCTTTTTAAGAAGATAAAGGTACTCTATTTTGATTCAGCTCAATGACTCTTCTCAATTAGACATGTATCTTCATCGAAGTGCTCTAAGAAGCTCCAGAGAGATGTATCTTCATTGACTGGCATCAGATGTGATGATTCAAGTGCTGTTGGTGTTTTCAGGTAACCAACATTTAGCTTAACAAACTGTGAACTTACTTTGCAGCTAACTACACCATCTACCTTTAACTCTTCATTTGGCATGTGTCATGGTGTTGTATTGCAAGTACCGTGTGGAGTTGTCCATTTCAGATAAAACCGATGATGATGTGTTCGTTGTACTTACACAGCTTTTATGAGTTACAACACCTGGGGGTCTTAAAATACTTGACGCAACTGCTGCAACAAGCAGTACAATGGTGTAAATAATATTGTTTACAGAGAGATTTTCAAAGACCTTGGGACAGGTGGGTTCCAGCTCTACCAGTTTATAAGTTGCTCTCTGTTACATAATTTAAATAAAAAAATGAACTAACTTTCTCTACGTATAAGGCTACTTCCTCCAAAACAAACGTACTGCCAACAATCCAGTGACTGGAATAGCTGGGAGTATGTCTTCGTGCAACTGTGTCCCCAAGATTTCATATCTACGTTTAGTGCATTGATTCACCAGTCACTCCGTGATTGGTTGTTGTTTTCATGTTAAATACGAGAAGAACACTTTGGGCATATATATATATAACTTAAATAAATGGATGCATCTGGTTTAGAGTTGACAGCCTATGATTTCACTAATTTTGCAATTCCTGCAGTCATTGATATTCTATTCTTGGACACAATCATCTGTCTACTCAAGGTTCATGCTTCAATAAGAACCTTACAGCTCATCTCTCATTAGGGGGTTGAATTAAAAAAACACACTATATTGACATGGTTTAGTTTTTATACTGACCAACCTTATAAAACGTTAAAAACAATTAATTAAAACATAGTAGGTTTTGTTACAAAAAAAACATAGTAGGTTACTTATACGTAAATTATACTATACAATTGATCATTTATATACATTAGTCAATATGATCTCGGTATTTCAAACGTTGATTATAATACTTCGTTATTAGCTTTTAGTGACATTTTCTTATCACATTAGATGATTTTTCCCAACTCTTTTTACTCCTAGATTTATGATATTTCTTTTATAATATTATGATTTTCCTAACTCTTTTAAATTTTAGTTTAATGGATCTAATAATAGTTAATTTTAATTTTCAGTGCTTATTTTTTTTAATAGTTAAATTATAAAATATTCAATTTTTAGCCTAAATACAAAACAAAACTTTACTTTTAATAAATTTCCTTCCTAATCATATAATTAAAATTTACAAAATTTTATATAAGAAATATTACTTTTAAGGGTTATATCTAAATAAAAAAAATAAAATAAATATATATAGACCAAATCGAAAGAAAACAAGATTTATTTAATATGTTTGCGTATTATTATAAACCAAGGAACAAAAAACTATACCAAAGAAAATTCAATCCTAAACCGTTCTGGAGTTGGTTTAGCCATGGCGTAGGCTTAAACCACCCTACATTAGGCCTAAAACATCTCTCTACAGAATATAAGTCAAAACAATTTCCAGGGTACCTACTGGCGCTAAAAACAACAGAAGAGACAATAACTTATCACCCCACCAATATTATGAATATATGCAACCTATGTTATTATCACAAACAAATGAAGAAATCTGTCTTTTCATGTGAAAACCGATCCTAGAATTATGATATATATTCTGACAAATGTTAGGCTCCTTCTTTCAATTTACAAATAAAATATATTCTAAAAACTTGCTTATAAAATTTAACATTCGCTAACAGTACAAGCAAACAAAATAGTCCAAATGCTCCAAAATGTTTAATACAAACACACATTTTTGACACTTCCCTATAAACAAGTCAGCATTTCCGTTCACATTCATACAATCCAATCATTAGTAATACACTAACATGAAATCTCACAAGTCACAACCATTTGAAATAGTGGGCATACATCAAATATATGAATTTTTAGAGATATTCATGATCGGATATGTTTCGTCTAAATAATTTATTATTTAATGCAATCGTAGCCACCGGATTTGCTATTCCGGATATCCGAAAATTTTATATTTTCAACTAGATATGTGATTCGATCCGTAGAAATAAAAAAATTAATATTAATTCTAAAATTAATATTAAATAATAATATATTGTTACAAACATAAAATTATTTACTTTTAAAATTCTAATAACTAATATAATAAGTTTAATAAATAAAATATTGTAAAAATTATATAAAAATAATATTATATATATATACATATGCATATAACGAAACATATCTGATATCCTTTTTTAAAAATATTAATATTTGTGATTTTTTTGTTTCTTACATATATAAGCATTTGTTTTGGTTAGTAGAATTTGGAATATTTTATGGCTCAAAACAAATAACGAATCGAATTAAAATTTACAGATATTTTTCTCAGTCCAAATTTGAAATGCACCAAAATAGTGTTAGAAAACCTAAATATCAAATCTCAATCATATACTAATCGTTGACAAACATTATTAACATACACCCCGCGCGTAGCGCGGGCCAACCACTAGTATATCATAAAGTCGATGAATGTGGCTTTGAAACGTCTCAAAGGATAGGAATAAACACGAATAGACTGAAACAAAGCGTAAGTCAGGGTCATTACACGACGGTTCGTCTCTTTCAATTTTCAGAATCTCCACTGTTGATTCAGCGGTCGAGGAAGATGATGAACCCTAATTTCTCATATCAACTCTCAAGAAAAAGACTTTATCTAACTGTTGGGCTGAATACTCAATTTTCCCAAGAACAAAATAGCAGTCCAGCCCATATTAAAAACAAACCAAAGTGAAAACAACAAACCTCGCTTAAGAATAGCCACGTGTCACGTTTAGAAGAAGCTATTTGATGACGTGGCTCTCCCAGAAGAGAGACCAAGTCTTCTTTATAATAATAGATTTCTCCACAAAAACAAGCTTGGGCTCCACTTGACATGGAAGAAGACTCCATCACAAGATTTCCTAGAAGTCTTCCAAAGTGTGACTCAGATCTGAAAAATCTACAATCCAAAAACGTTCAAATGACTTCAAAACAGAGAAAATGAGTGGAAGATGAAATAGATCTACCTTTAAAGAACACACAAAAATACATATACAAAAAAATATATCTACCTTTAAAGTAGTAGAAGATGAAAACTATGTAATAAAAAACCTGCTAAACAAGATGAACTAGTAAGAAATACATGAAATAAAAAATAGTAAATTGATATAAAGTTTGGTGTTTTCAAGTTCTAAGAGACTTAAGAGACGTTGGGGAGTTTTAGTTTCGAAAAGGGTAAAATCTTTAAGCAACCAGAGCTTACCTAAACTCTTTCACAGAGACTTACCAAAACGCTCAAATATGTTATGAAAGAGGATATAAGGGAGAAGATTCCTCCATAAGACTTCTGACAGCGTGCGGGTTAAGTTATAAAATTAAGCATGCAATCTATCAAATTAACTTTGAAAATTACTTTTGCAAAGAGAGGTCAATTTGTAGTACTTAGAGATCAAATCCTTAGAGAGCGAGGGCACACAATAGATTTTAAGTCCTAAAGGTTACGCTAGGTAAGCTATAAATAGGGGTTTTTTTAGTGAGGGCTTATTCCGAAAAAGAAATTTGCCAAATGGTTAACCTGATAAAAATAAGGAAATATAGATCTATGGTTTTCTGGTAAGTGAATTATAATGAATAAGATGCAAAGATTATGAAATATGCAAGGACCTTAATCACAATTCGACTCCCTCTTGTTCCAACTCTCGTATGCGAACAGATTAGTCAACCATCGATCGACGGCGAAGGCCTAGTGTCGATCGACGGTTATCGGACAAGAAGTGCGTCCGCTAGGTTAATTACACCAGCTCTCACATGTATCTAACAACCTAACTAAGCGGAATTAATTCAGGAAAAGAACCTACTCTCGTAGTTGTCTATGTCCTAAATTCATGGTTCTAGTTAGCTACTCTAGAACACAAGCATTAAACACAATTCCAAAGATGGATATCTTTTCATTCTAGCAATCATATTTTTGGGCTAATTAAACAATACCATAATGAACTATAAATCTAATAAGAGAATTACTCAGACAAGATCATAGAAGACATAATAAACTGAATAATAGAATGCATAAAATAGATAATGAGGTTCCAATAAAAATCTATGAAAGAGTCAGATCTTCTCTCCAAAACAACTAAAAACTCTAAACAATATTATGCTATGAAATCTCTAACTTGTAGCGTGTGGTGGTGGTTTGTGGAATTTTGCCTAAACAATGGCAAGACATTATAAACTAGGTGAAAATTAGATCAAAACTCGTCAGGAGCATTCTTGTAAATTATCTTGACTTGAGCTTTAAGTTGGTAAACTGCTCTGCAAGTAGACTGTCGATCGACATCAAATGTTCACCGTCGATCGATGGTTAGACTTGACTTCGTTTCTGACTGACCAGCAACTGGATGTCCTCTCTGAATGCTCCAGAACATACCTTAACCTGAAAAATCTCTAAAACACAGTCTAAACATACATAGCATGCTCCGAATAGGTTCCAAATGATAGTCTTAAACCGATAAACAACAAGGTATATCAATTCCCCCAGACTTAACCTTTTGCTTGTCCTCAAAGAAAACAAAGGTATCCTGTGAAAGAGGTTTGAAAAGCGGGGACTCACATAATACATAAGCATGACCATCACCTTACTATATTGCAACCACATCGAATAATGCTAATCAAAGAGCATGTTTTACCTTGGAAGTATTGATCAGAGGACACATGGACTCAACTCCTGCAAACCTGCATATACGTGTATAAATCCTTTCATGATCCCTCTATTTCCTCTTTTCTTTGAGGATCTTTTAAATCTCAATTTCAATGGACAATGATGCTTCTACAATCCATCTTGCTATCTCATTTTGATTTTTTAATACAAAGTTGTAGGCAGATAATGGGGTCATCGGTATTTTACCTACCCCTCGCTTCCAACAATATGTGATCATTCCTCTGAATTAGACTAATGGGGTCATCGGTAATTTACCTACCCCTCTGTATCTTAGGACATCATCTCAATCTTTTTTTAGATTCTGAAGAGAAAGAGAGAAAGGAAATCATAATTAATAGACTTGTACCTTAGAGACTTGCAAAATGAATCCGATCAAATGTATACCAGCCCCAAAGCAAGAAAGGTAGTCAGTATTAGGTTGTAGATCAGCTTTGGTTTCTCAGAATTTATTAGTAAGCATGATCTAATGGCCGGATGATCCACTTTTGCATCTCTAGTACTCTCTGCAATCAACATGTCTAAGAATGGTGCTAAAGTATGGTTAGTCAATAAATAATTTTTCGATCATATTCCCCTTCTTGACTCTATTAAAACTATTTGAAAAAAATAATAGATAAAATCTCAAAATAAATAAAAGCATCAGCGACTTCCCCCAAACTTGAATTACACTGTCCCTAGTGATATCTCGTCGGGTTTGGTTAGTAAAACTAAAGCATAAGTAAGAGGTTAAGAGAAAGTCGATGTTACCAAACTCCGTAAGGAGCGTCTACCGATGGCAAATGTTGGGTGTCGACCGATGGTAAACCATCCAAGCCATCGACCGATGGTGATGTTGTGGCGTCAACCGATGGTGATCTCGAACTGTTGTACTCCTCCTTTAAAAACCTAAAATAATTAGATAAAACTATAATTAATAACTAAATGATTAAAACCAAATTAAAACTTACTAAACAATTGGATGCCTCTCACTCAGCGCTTGGTTATAGTCTTAAGCTCTACGTTGTGACCTCGGGACTAGGAAAGTGTTTCATAAAACCAATATGGAAAGCAAGTATCCACATATTCGATGCGTGTCTCAAACCATGCACTGATAAAACTTCTTACAACCGCATCCGCTCTGTCCTGCTGATTTTCCATCTTCTTATGATTAAAAGACATTATGTGCATCCCTTCTTCAAACTTTTGAATGCGTCCCGTCAGCATGTTGTGTCTGGCATATGTGGGCTCTGAGATGTCTTCCAAACTCTGGCTGATATTTCCCTCATTATGTCCTGGGAAAAGTAGACTCCATTGAGCTTTTCTTGTATTAAATCCTCTGTTACTCGTCCCTGCCCAGATTCTGCGTCATGACCGTCGATCGATGCCCAGCTGTTTTTGTCGATCGATGCCCAGCTGTTTCCGTCGATCGATGCCCAGCTGTTTCCGTCGATCGATGCCAAGTTGACTCCCTCAGCTGAAGTCTGGTTTCAGAAGAGAATCCCTGCTCATTTGGCCATAGCTAGTATGTCAGCAATATCGTCCTTGGACACATTTAAAATTCTTCCATACATTTCATGTGCATATCCATCTAGGTCTCTCATGATTCCAAAATCATCTAACCAGAGGTATCCATAATCATCACTGTATCCTTTCCGGTCCTCGTAACTCGATGGTACAGTGTTACCGCGATCGAATCTACATTCCAACTTCCATAAGATCCTCTGAAATTTCCAGATTCTTCGAGTGCAAAGGCATGGTGCTCGACTGGTTCATCTTCATAGTAGGAATCATCATACTCTTGGTTGTCAGGTTCTGGCACCCTCTCACGGTATTGACGCCTGGTGTAGACTATCTCTTCTTAATTGTCTTCGTCGTTCTAACCTGAGGAAACACTATTGATCGATTCCAGATTGTGGGATTCGTGCTGGTTCTGGTTGAAGGGACCATCGATCGATGCCAAGGGTTGGGTGTCGATCGATGCCATGTTTGCAGGCTCATCGTCTTGATCGTATTTGCAGAAGCATGTAGCAATCAAACATGGATCATTACCCAATTCTATCGGAGTAGATTTGTTCTTGACTTTAACAGGTTCATAGAAAATGAATGGATCAATCAAGGATAGATACAACCTGTTTGTTTTCATGTCGCAGATAGCTCCCACTGTTGCCATGAAAGCTCTTCCAAGAAGTAAAGAGGAGTTCCAATCAATCTTTATGTCCATCACATGGAAGTCTACTGGAACTATGGCATTGTGAATATGCACTGGAACATCTCTGGCCATGCCTCCTGAGTTCACCTTGGAGCAATCCAAAAAGGTGAAAGAATCACTAGACGGCTCCACTTTCAGGTTTAACTGCTCTGCCATCACTCTAGGCATAATACTAACTGTTGACCCAGTGTCGCAGAGGGCGTTAGTTTACTCGTGACCTTTGACAAAACATGGGATCACAAACTTTTCAGGGTCACTCTTCTTCTTGAGAGTAGTCCACTTCTTTGGCTTCTCCCTAAGGTCATTGAACATGCACTCTATGTCATTCTTTGTTTCCCTGGATTCCTTGAAAAACATCCACAATCTATGAGTATAATATGCTTCATCAGATGGAGTATCTAAAGGTACTTAGAAACTCTTTTGGCAAAGCCATCCATCTCTCTGTCAGTTGCTTCTCTGTGAAGATGTTTGGGAATCTTCTGCTTCCTTTTGTAGTGTCTCTTTGTTGCTATGGGATCATGTCTACTAGCATCTTGTTCCTAGTTCTACATAGTTGAAGGTCTGATGAACTGGCTGGCACTTAGACTTGGTAGACGACTCGGCTCTGTTGTTGGAGGGCGTCAATCGATGCTCGCTTCATGCCGTCGATCGACATTGGTGGATTCACACGAGGTGACTGATTCTGCAGGTTCCGTCGATCGACGGTCTGGCTTTGGCGTTGATCGACACCAGTGCGAACTGTTGAAAGACATGACACTTTCCACATGAAAATCTCCTTCTTGCAGTTGTTCTCTCTTCACCTCTTGCCAAAAGTCTTCACCTATCAATGCATTGACTTGGTGCTTCTGAATAGCCTCACCTTTTTTCCTTAATCAAGGCCTCATGTCTCTGAATCGCCTCACTTCTTTGGATCACTTGATTGTCCAGCTTCTTGACATGACTGTTGAGGTTTTCGAACTTGGTGTTGAGGTTGGTGTACAACAAGTCTATCTTCCCATTGAAGTTCACAGTCATCTGTTGATGCTGCTCCAGTATCCTATCAACCATGTCTTCCAACCTTCTTTCTTGAGGCTTATGTTGCTGTGGATTCTGCTGAGTATTCTGATTCATGTTGCCACCATAGGAGTTCCTATTGTATCCTGGATTTCCTGGTCTCTGATAACTGTTTCCACCAACAAAGTTCACACCCTCTTCCTCATATTTTTCTTCCAGGACTTTCACTTATTGCTTCTTGAGAAATTTCTGAACATTGTCCAACCTTTCCTTGACCTCATCTATATGCTCCTTTCTTAGAGATGGAGCTGATTTGCTACATTCGTAGTCAGTGTTCTTGGTGCTATTGTTGAATGCCAAGTTCTCAATCAGCCTTATTGCTTCCTCAAGACTCCTCATGCTGAAGTTCCCTTCACTAGCGGTGTCTAGAGCCATATGGTATTGCATATCAATACCTCTGAAGAAAGTGCTAAGGAGTTGCACTTCATTGAAGTCGTAGTGCGGGCAGTCTCTCTGGTAGGACTTGAATCTGAACCAAGAGCTTCTAACGATTCTCCAGGTTCATGTGTAAATGTGGCAATCCTGCTTCTTAAGTCTCCTGCTCGTGCATCATCGAAGAAGTTGTGCATGAATGTGTTCTTGATGTCTGTGCAGGATGTCAGAGATCCTGATGGTAGCTGCTTATGCCAATGCGAAGCATCTCCAACGATTGAGTACTTGAAGAGCTTGCAGAATAGATAGTCCAGATGGACTCCATTGGCTTTGATAGCAGAAACTAGATCCTCAAATCGCTCCAGAAGATCCATAGGGTGTTCGTATCGCTTTCCGTGGTAGGGTATAATACCCCTGATCTAAGGTATCAAGTCAACGCAAGTCAACGCAAGTCAACGGACGTGGATCAAGCCATCCAAGTATGAAGAAGCTTTACGGAGACTTGAATAGAGGTTCGGTCGAAGCAACTGGAAGAATGGTCGACTGGAAACGAGAGTTGGTCGAGGAGACATAACTGTAGCTTCGAAATGGACAAGACCGAGCATGGTGAAAATTCAAAGTCTGCCAATCAAGTAAGACTTTATCTCAGTCATCATTATGGTCTAAAAGAATACATATGGTCGAGACCAAATGAAGATGGGTCGAGCCAAAATGGAGATGGTCCAGAAGGAGGTTGTTTTGGCCAATATGGTCAAAAATGGATTAAACAAGAGCTAAGGAAGCCAAATCAACATGTGGAAACATGGTTAAGGAGTTTAAATGAGTACTCTGAACAATTCCTCAACTTTTGGAAGTGGTCAACTCAGAAGTCAAAAGTCAACAACAGTCAAAGGAGAGAGAATAGATCCCATTGGTCCACACAAGCCATCCGGTCGACCAAGGAGTATGCCACGTGGAGGATACCAATTTTCATCAAACCTAGACATGATGTGGAATAAATCAAGGAGTCTTATTCTGGAGAAGGAATGTGATGCAACCTTGACTAAACCAATGGCTGAATTGGAGCTGAATGAGAGTGACACTAAAGAGGAACTGAACCAGATTGATACTCAAGGCGTGATGGACTAGATGATAATGATAAATTTCGACCCAATCTTTCACATGGATCAGATGCATCTTACTCAGCCAAAACCAATCAAGATAAGGATCCATTCTGCTTGTCTAATGGCCGAGTTACTAGATCACAAACCAGAAGATTGAAGAAATCAATTGCTACTTTGGTTTACTCTGAACCAGACCCAAAGCAACTTGGAAATCAAGCAAAGGAACAGAGCCAACTTTTCACTTATTCAGTCTTTGGACTTGTCTAAGTCTTACTACTTCTTTATTTTCGAGTTTCTACAAGTATTAGGACCTTTCAACTTCTATTTCTGCTAATTAAACTCTTGAGAACTCTCTGAAAAAAGCATTCACCTTTTTTATAAGAAAATTCTCTCTGAATCTGTGAATCCCTTGTTCATCTTTGAACACTGATTTCTAAGAGTTCATTCTCTGATTACAAAACTCGTCTTTGATCTAAACAGAGTTCATTCTCTTGATCTTAGACTCATCTACACAAGATTTGATCACTCCATAGATCATTTCTGAAGTTCATCAAATCAATCCATCCATCATCATCAAAATCAACTCAAATCTCTCTCAAAACCATCAGATCTTCCTTCAAAAGAATCAGGGACAAAGGATCTCGTCCTAAGGGGTTCATCAAGTGGCATCAGAGCAGATTTGAAGGCTCTTGATCTGGGGTTTGATTCTAAAAGTTTTCCACTTCTTCTCTTTGTTTGGGAATCTGTTTTCTATTCTCTACAATTTTCTCTGCAATTTTTTCAGAAATCTCTTATCTTTCTATATGTTGAATCTGCAAGAGGGCCAACCATATCTAAAAAAAACAATCAAAAGAAAAGTTGAAGACAAATCCAACTTGGCTGAGGAGAATCCAGCCTGGCTGAGGAGAAATCCAGCCCTGGTGGTAAAGCCTCTTGCAAACAAAATTCTTGCAATCTGTCTATCTCTTTCTTCTGTTTTTGGGGTTGGGGTTTGTTCTCTGAAGTTTAATCTTTGTTTGTTGCTGAGCTACTGAATTCACAGGGAAAACTCACTAGAAAATTCAAAAGAGAAACACTTGAGAGATTGTGAGGCTTTGGCTATTCATATATGTGCTAATCTTTCTTGTTTAGTATCTTAACAGGAAACCATGTCTGATGAGAGCCATGAACCAGATGAAACTGCTACTAAAAACTTTAATAAATTGCAGATGGAAGCAATGATGTCTGAAATCATGAAGAGGATGAAAGCCAGTAATCTTCTTAATGAAAATACTGATAATTTTTATGGTCAGGCTTCCCAGGCTAGAAAGGATGCTAGGAGCAAGAGGAGGGGCAAACGAGTTGCAACAGGAGAAAATGATGGTTGTGATTCCTCTTCAGGGAGAAGTACTGATGTTTCTAAATCAGTTAGAGCAGTTTCACTAACCAGAACCCACACCCACCGAGCATCTAGGGAGACACCAGACGACAGCCTTGGCAACCTCAAACTCAGAATACCATCTTTCAGTGGTACCAACGATCCTGATGCATATCTGGAGTTGGAGAAGAAGATGGAGCTGGTGTTTGATTGCCAGAATTATCCAGAGACTAAGAAAGTGAGACTGTCTGCTACTGAGTTCAATGGTTAGGCTCTACACTGGTGGGATCAAATTGTTACAACCATGAGGAGAACAGGAGAGCCACAAGTGTCTTCATGGTTTGAACTCAAAACTATTATGAAGAAACGTTTTGTTCCTGGTCATTACAGTAGGGAAGTTCATCAGAAGCTGAGAAGACTTACCCAAGGAAGCAGGAGTGTTGAGGATTACTATCAGGAGATCGAGATCTTGATGCTAAAAGCTGCAGTGGATGAAGATTCAGAGGCAACAATGGCACGATTTCTAGCTGGTCTCAACCGTGATTTTCAAGATAGTTGCAGGAGTATGTGGATATCTATGAGCTTTTACACAAGGCAATCCTCATTGAGCAGCAGATGAAGAGGAAACCGAATCCTAGAGGCTCTTATAGTAACCCCACCAGACCAGCTTATGGTAAAGAAGGCAAGGCGTTTGTGAAACCAAAAGAAGAACCAAAGGCGTATGGCAGAAATGATCAAGGGAAAGTGCCAGCCACAAGGACCAGAGATGTGAAGTGCTTCAAGTGTCATGGATTTGGTCACTATGCCAGTGAGTGCACTAACAATAAGGTCACGATCTTGCTTGAGAGTGGTGAACTGGTCTCTGAGGAAGAGAAAGCTGAGGTTATTGATGAAGAAACTGTAGACTATCCAGTGCGTGGAGAGCTTCTGGTCACTAGAAGATCCTTGAAAGTTCAGTCCAAGCCAGAGCATGATCAAAGAAAGAACCTCTTTCACACTCGTTGCAATATTAATGATAAGGTTTGCAGCCTGATTATAGATGGTGGAAGCTGTACTAATGTCGCTAGTGAATCTCTTGAGGCAAAGCTTGGTCTGAAAACTGGAAAACATCCTAGACCTTACTTGCTTCAGTGGCTGAATGAAGATGGCGAGTTAAAGGTCAAATAACAAGTTATGGTTCCTATATCCATTGGGAGATACCAAGATGAGATAGTGTGTGATGTTCTGCCTATGGACTCTAGCCATATCCTCCTTGGAAGGCCTTGGCAGTATGATAAGCGAGCCATCCATGATGGGTTCACAAATCGCCATTCTTTCACCCATAGAGAGAAGAAGATTGTTCTGGCTCCCTTATCACCTCAGGAGGTTCATCAAGACCAAGTTCAACTCAAGCTCAAGAGACAAGAAGCTAAAGACAAAGAGAAATCACATGGTGGAAAGAAAGACAAGGAGATTCACCTCATGGCCAAAAACAGTGAGGTTAAGAAAGCTATGTATCTCCAACAGTCAATGCTTTTGTTTGTCTTTAAAGGAGCACTAATGACCTTTTCTGACCATGAACCGGTGCTACCGAGTGAGTTTAAGTTTCTTTTGCAGGAGTTTGCTAATGTATTTCCACTACAAGAAAACTCGTCCATTACTAGGACAGGTTTTCCTCGTTAGTTCCTAGTAAATGGCCTTTTACTAGGAACTTACGAGGAAACGCGTTTCGTCGAAACACGTTCATCGTAAAGCCTTTTTCCTCGTAAAGTCGTAGTAACCACTTTCCTCATAATTTCCTAGTAACCACTTTCCTCGTAATTTCCTAGTAACCACTTTCCTCGTAATTTCCTAGTAACCACTTTCCTCGTAATTTCCTAGTAATGCTTTACTAGGAATTTACTTCGAAATGTTTTTCCACTTTCCTCGTAATTTCCTAGTAATGCTTTACTAGGAATTTGCTTTGAAATATTTTTCCCTATTAAAAAATAATTAAAATAAATATAAACAATATATTTAAAAAAAAATTAAAGAATCCAAATTATAAATAAAAAAGAAATAACAAAATATTTTATAAATAACTAAATATTTAAGTTTTAAATTCATATACAATTAAAGAGAAAAAAAACTAAACTACGGATGTTGCTCGTTAAATTGACGAACGAAGTCGTCATCCCGGCTCGACAACTAGTATCATTTAAAAAAAACAGTTAAAAAATTAAATCAACCTAATCTAAATTCCCTAAACTAACCACCTAATCTAAATTCCCTAATCTAACCACCTAATCTAAATTCCCTAAACTAACGACCTAATCTAAATTCCCTAATCTAACCACCTAATCTAAATTCTCTAATCTAACCACCTAAGTAGGAAATAGAGAGAACCTTAAGAGAATTCAGAGAGAAGCTTACTACAAATGAGAAATCGGATTGCTCGAGTTTATATAAGGAATTTTGTTTCCTCGTAAGGCCCTAGTAACATTACTAGGCCTTTACGAGGAAATAGCTATGCCCGTGTTTTTATTTCCTCGTAAAGTCCTAGTAATACCATTACTAGGACTTTACGAGGAAACTGCTTTACTAGGAAATAGCTATGCCCGCGTTTTTTTCCTCGTAAAGTCCTAGTAATGTTATTACTAGGACTTTACGAGGAAACAACTATGCCCGCGTTTTCTCTTACTAGGGCTTTACGAGGAAAGGGTTTGTAAATCCCTAAACTCGAAACCCCAAACCCCAAACCACAACTTCCTTAACTTATAACCTCTTCTACAACCAAACTCCTAACCTCTTCTACACCTAAACCCCAAATTTTCAAAACTAAACAACCTAATATAAATTCCCTAAACCCTAACCTTAAACCTAAACCCTAAACCTAAACCCTAAACCTAAACCAACTTCCATAACTTATACCTATACATCTTCATAAACCCCAAATCACAAATTTAAAAAAAAAACTACAGTCATCGGAACGGTTTTTATCAACCCCACATAGCTTTCCTCGAACTATCTACCTGAAGAAAAGCCCCAAGCTATTTCTTTGAGGAAAAGCTATGAGGAGTTGATAAGAAACTATTATGTTGACTGTGAACTCCTTTCAGTTATGAATTGAGTATTTTCTATTTGTTTGTTGTGTTTCAAATGAATCACATATGGTGGTATTTATAGAAATTTTCGAATCTGAGAATTTACTAAGAAATTGCTAGGAAAAGTAGGTACAAAATTTAAATTCGATATTTTCTATCTAGTTCCTCTTAATTTCGTAGTAACAAAACTCATTCCTCTTAATTTCGTAGTAAGCAATTACTAGGACTTTACGAGGAAACTGCTTTACTAGGAAATAGCTATGCCCGCGTTTTTTTCCTCGTAAAGTCCTAGTAATGTTACTATGACTTTACGAGGAAACTGTTTTCTCGTAAGTATACGAGAACCTTACGAGGAAACATGGTTTCCTCGTAAACTCGAAGTAAACTCGTAGTAATTTTACGAGGAATTATTTTCCTAGTAAATGCTTAGTTTTCTTGTAGTGTTCCAGAAGAGAGCCCCAATAGATCTTGTTCCTGGAGCTTCTCTTCCCAATCCGCCAGCTTATAGAATCAATCCTGAAGAGACTAAAGAACTACAGAGACAGGTTGATGAGTTGATGGAGAAAGGCCACATCAGAGAAAGCATGAGACCATGTGTTGTTCCAGTACTCTTGGTGCCAAAGAAAGATGGAAGCTGGCGCAAGTGTGTAGACTGCAGAGCCATCAACAATATCACTGTAAAGTACAGACATCCTATCCCTATACTTGATGATATGTTAGATGAATTGCATAGGTCATGTGTGTTCTCTAAAGTTGATTTAAAAAGTGGATATCATCAGATTAGGATGAAAGAAGGAGATGAGTGGAAAACTGCATTTAAAACAAAACATGGGTTGTATGAGTGGCTAGTTATGCCATTTGGCCTCACTAATGCACCTAGTACATTCGTGAGGTTGATGAATCATGTTCTTAGAGCATTCATAGGTCAATTTGTTGTAGTTTATTTTGATGATATTCTAATCTACAGCAAGAGTTTGAATGAGCATGTGAATCATCTGAAAGTTGTTCTTGAAGTGCTTAGAAAAGAGTCTCTGTTTGCTAACTTTAAAAAGTGTACTTTTGGGACAGATCACCTTGTGTTTTTAGGCTTTGTTGTTACAGCCCAGTGAATCAAGGTTGATGAAGAGAAGGTGAAAGCAATCCAAGATTGGCCAAGTTCTAAGAGTGTGAGTGAAGTTAGAAGTTTCCATGGACTGGCTGGCTTCTACAAAAGGTTTGTCAAAGACTTTAGCACCATTGCAGCACCTCTCACTGAAGTTATCAAGAAGAACGTGGGTTTTAAATGGGAAAAGGCGCAAGAAGAAGCTTTTCAAAACCTGAAAGGTAATTTGACTAATGCTCCCTTACTTGTTCTTCCTGATTTTTCTAAGACCTTTGAGATTGAATGTGATGCATATGGTGTAGGAATTGGAGCAGTGCTGATGCAGGAGAAGAGGCCAATCGCCTATTTCAGTGAGAAACTTAGTGGAGCTATGCTGAACTATTCCACTTATGACAAGGAGCTCTATGCCTTGATCAAAGCTCTTGAAAACTATCTCTGGCCTAAAGAGTTTGTGATACACACTGATCATGAGTCTCTCAAACATCTAAAGGGTCAACACAAGCTGAACAAGCGCCATGCCAAATGGGTTGAGTTTCTTGAAACATTTCCTTATGTTATCCATTACAAGCAAGGTAAAGAAAATGTGGTAGCTGATGCTTTGTCTAGAAGGTATACTTTGTTGTCTTCAATGGAAACTAAGTTGTTAGGTTTTGAACAAGTGAAAACTTACTATGCTGATGATCCTGATTTCAAAGAGTATTTTAAAAACAGTGAGATGCATTCCAGTGGCAAGTACTATCAACCAGATGGGTTTCTATTCTTTGAAAATTGTTTGTGTGTGCCTAAATGTTCTTTGAGGGAATTGTATGTCAGGAAATCACATGGAGGAGGCCTGATGGGACACTTTGGTGTAGCTAAAACCCTCAACATCTTGAAAGAACATTTCTTCTGGCCAATCATGAGAAAAGACGTGGAGAAGCATTGCAGCAGATGTATAGTTTGTACTCAAGCCAAAGCCAAAAACAGACCTCAAGGTTTGTACACTCCTCTTCCCATTCCTAATGCCCCATGGGTTAATCTTTCGGTAGATTTTGTGATTGGATTGCCTAGAACTAGGAGAGGCAGAAATTCTATATTTGTTGTTGTTGACAGGTTCTCCAAAATGGCTCACTTAATTGCTCGCAATAAGACTGATAGTGCTGTTAATGTTGCTGATCTTTTCTTTAGGGAAGTAGTGCGTTTACATGGAGTGCCTAGAACTATTGTGTCTGATAGAGATACCAAGTTCCTTAGCTACTTTTGGAAGACTCTCTGGTCTAGATTAGGAACTAAACTCTTGTTCTCAACTACTTGTCACCCCAAACTGATGGGCAAACTGAAGTAGTCAATAGGACTTTATCTGCTCTCTTAAGAACTGTGGTTAAGAAAAACATTAAAGTCTTGGGAAGATTGTCTGCCACATGTTGAATTTGCTTACAATCATTCAGTACATAGGGCTACAAAGCTCTCTCCCTTTCAGATTGTGTATGGTTTTAGTCCTTTGACTCCTCTGGATTTGTTGCCTTTACCTCTTAATGAGCAGACTAACCTTGATGGAAAGGCCAAGGCCAACTCTGTGGTTTCTTTGCATCAACAGGTTAAAAGAACATTGAAGAAAGGACTAAAGATTATGAGAAGCATGCCAACAAGAAGAGGCGTGAGTTGATACTAGAACCAGGAGATTTGGTATCAATTTACTTGAGAAAGGATAGATTTTCTGCTGAAAGAAAGTCAAAACTCCTGCCAAGAACAGATGGACCCTTCAAAGTGTTGGAACGCATCAACAACAATGCCTACAAAATTAATCTTCAAGGTAAGTATGCTGTTAGCTCTACTTTCAATGTTGCTGACTTGATCCCTTTATATGCAGATGATTTGGATTTGAGGTCAAATCCTTTTAAAGGAGGAGGGGATGATGCAACCTTGACTAAACCAATAGCTGAATTGGAGCTGAATGAGAGTGACACTGAAGAGGAGCTGAACCAGATTGATATTCAAGGCGTGATGGGACTAGCTGATGATGATAAATTTCAACCCAATCTTTCACATGGATCAGATGCATCTTACTCAGCCAAAACCAATCAAGACAAGGATCCATTCTGTTTGTCTAATGGCCCAGTTACTAGATCACAAACCAGAAGTCTGAAGAAATCAATTGCTGCTTTGGTTTACTCTGAACCAGACCCAAACCAACTTGGAAATCAAGCAAAGGAACAGAGCCAACTTTTCACTTATTCAGTCTTTGGACATGTCTAAGTCTTACTACTTCTTTATTTTTGAGTTTTTACAAGTATTAGGACCTTTCAACTTCTATTTCTGGTACTTAAACTCTTGAGAACTCTCTGAAAAAGCATTCACCTTTTTATAAAAAAAATTCTCTCTAAATCTATGAATCCCTTGTTCATCTTTGAACACTGATTGCTAAGAGTTCATTCTCTGATTGTAAAACTCGCCTTTGATCTAAACAGAGTTCATTCTCTTGATCTTAGACTCATCTACACAAGATCTGATCACTCCATAGATCATTTATGAAGTTCATCAAATCGATCCATCCATCATCATCAAAATCAACCCAGAGATCTCTCTCAAAACCATCAGATCTTCCTTCAAAATAATCAGGGACAAAGGATCTCGTCCTAAGGGGTCCATCATAATGGCCAAAAGATGTTTAAGGAGCATGGAGACATGAAGATACCTTTTGTTTTCATAATAGGCTACAAAATGGTAATAGAGGTTTGGGCCAAAAAATGGGTTCTTTTCTTCAAACCCACGACGTCTAAGCTTCATTTGTGACCCAAGAAGAATGTTGGATTGGGATGGAGCACAAGGAATGGAGTTTTGGATATTGAAGACCCAAGATAGCCAAATGGGCTCATATTGCCGATTTGGAGAAGGAAGGAGAAAGCTGTTGGAAATATGTCAGGCACGAAAGCCCCCATTCAGTGGCTCATATACTACAGTAAGTGTTCTATGTGAGCTAGGGAGACAAGCCTAAGGAGTAGATTTGGTATGTGTTGTGCATTAAGGCCATTTATGAGCTAATTTTTGGTGTGGTGGCAACTAACCTTGGAGAGAAAGTTTTGAGCTGAGATTTTGTGCACTTAATAAGGTCTGGAATTTGGCTGTTCTTCTATAAGATGGGACGTAAAGAAGCTGATTCATTGCACTTTCCTTCATGCATGGTTTTGGAGCATAAAATGAAGACAAGTGTAAATCCAAGTGTCATGTGTTCACACCCACTCCACTGGCTATAAATAGGACCCTTGGTTGTGTGTTTAGAACTTAAAAACCCCTCAGATCTTTCTCTCTCAGTCTTTCTTGTTGTTCTTTCTTGAGAGAGAAAGTACCCCAAAAACCGATAAAATTTGTGAGTGAAGTGAGGTGAGTGTAGAACCCTTATCCGTGTGTTAACCCTTAGTCTAGGAACCCTTGAAGTGTGCTAGAAGAGGTGGTAAGACCTTAGTTGTTTAGTTTTAGGTTCTATCCTTTCTTTAAACCCTTAACCTTCCCTTAAACCGTTTTAGTTTAACCCTTAGGTTTAGAGATTTTGGAGCTGCCATGTGGCGTGTGAAGACCTAGGTGGGTTTCCTCTGTGTGTGTGTGTGTTTTTTTACTAACCGTTTGTGTTTTCAGGTGAAGAGAGCTTAAGCCGTGTGGTTCTTAAGGTAGAACCACATTGTGGTTTGCTTGTGTGTGTATGGGGAGTTGGTAAACCCCATGCTTGAATGTTTTATTTATGTTTATTTGTATTGTCTTGTTTAGGTTGTTCAATTTCTTGTGCTTTGTGTGTTGTTAGGTTGTTAGTTTACTTGCATGCATTGTTTGTGTAGTGTAGTTGCATTGTTAGTGTCATTCGCATGTAGATTTGAGTATCACTCTCTCATGTCGGTTCATTGTGTTAGTTTAGTTCTTGCATGCATTGTTAGTTTAGTGTAGTTGCATATGGTTAGGGTTAGCCGCATGTAGATTTGAGTGTAACTCTCTCATGTTGGTCCATATGCATTTGTTTAGTAGTTACATGCTTTGTAGTTGTATATGGTTAGGTTTAGCCGCATGTAGATTTGAGTGTAACTCTCTCATGTAGGTCCATATGCATTGGTTTAGTACTTGCATTGCATTGTAGTTTAGTTTTAGGGTTTTGCATAGAGATTTGAGTTAGACTCTCTCTTATTTCGGGTAGAGTTTAGGTAGTCTTGTGTTGAGTTGCCTCGTACTAAGTCTAGACCGGGCATTGCATAGAGGTTAGAGGTTGAGCTCCCTCATGCTGGCTGTATATTGTGCTTGGGGTCTAGAATAGTACGAGTGTGTTTCCTTTTTTTATTGTGTGTCCTCGGTCTAGACTAAGCATTGCATGTTGGTTAGAGGTGGAGCTCCCTCATGCGTGTTGTATTTAGGTCTTGGTCTAGACTAGTGGAAGATGGCCGTCTCAGGGTTAGATTGGGATTAAACCAATTCTCCGATGATGTGCTTGGTATCTTGGAGTTAGATTGGGAGTAAACCAATTCTCCAGTGGTGGAGTAACCTACCCTCCATGGCTTGTCAAATGCAAAGTAGGTAGCGCCCATGGACGAGCGCCGCATGACAATGTGGCCCGGGTTAGATTGGGAGTAAACCAATTCCCGGAGATGATGTTTCTCAACCATGTGACTCTTGTGTTTGTGGTTGGGAGTGTTCAGAATGGAGTGGTTAGGGCTCCGTGTGTTTAGGGCCCGAGATGTGTGGCATGTGGCCCGTCCTTTGGTGACTCGAGTCTTTTTCTTTTTCTTTTGTTTTTTGAGTCTAGGATCGAATCTAAAGTGTCTTAAAGTCTCGTGGGCGAGACTAGGGTAGTTTAGGATTGCTTTTCTTGTTTAGTTTAGTTGCATTGCATTTAAGAGTAGTTGCATGTTTAATTTATCAGCATTGCTTGTTTATATTTGTTGCTTGCTTGCTTGTTTATATTTGTTGCTTGCTTGCTTGTTTGTTAAACATGGGTTGGGGAGAGTTAGTTGTTGTTTGGGGACTCACTGAGTAATTTTTAAGATTAATCACCCCCTCTTCTACTATGCATGTAGCCTTAGGGGTTGGGCGTTTGCGGGGTGTGGAGGACGAGGCCAGGCGTAGATTTCTGGTGTTGTTTGCATGGACCAAGATGTTTCTGTTTTCTTTCGCTTTGTCTTTCATGGGTACCCGTTTGACTCGTTGTTTTCGTTGTTTCCGTTGGTTTTGTTGTTTTCTTTTTAGTCTTGTACTCTAAGGACTTTGGTCGAGTTCCCGACTTTGTTAAATAAATAAAAAATATCTTTTATTATTAAAATCCCCGTTGAACGCTGATAGTTAGTTTTGTCCGAACTTACACAACTCTCGACCAAGGTACGGGTTGGCAGGACTTAGGCCAAGGTTGAGAGGGGCGATATCGTGGTTGGACTGGTCAGGACTTTGGATTTGTTCTAAGTCTTGGTCGGACTGACTGCGGTGCTGCCAAAATTGTGACGCTTCCGGGTTGTTCCGGGTTAGTCCGGCCTAGGACGGTCCGGGTGTGTTACAAATGGTGGTATCAAAGCATGGTTGAGATATCGTGCTTTCATTTGCGGGTTTTCAAATGTTTTATCGAGTCAAAAGGAGTCGCAAACAACATCACAAGGGAACTGGCACGTCCTATTCTTAGGATTAGGTATGTTAGTTTAGTCATTGGGAATTTAGGATCTTACCCTTATTTTGTGTTGCAGTTTCGGGTGTTGGGGGTCGACAGGGTGGAGGCAGGCCAAGGATGAGGAATGTGGTACGGTTACATAGAAATGGGCAGGCGTCTAGAACAACATGGTATGATGGGTCGAGTGAGTCAAGTTCGTCTAGTGATTCCAGCGAGTCAGAGTCTGATTCCGACTTCGAAGAGGAGAATGTGGACGGGTTCTCGTCGGCAATGACTTTACGTTTGAGTTTGTGCCGCAAGTCCGCAGTATAGGGTGCATCGTCTGTTTGACAGGCGAGTCATGCGTCTAGAAGTTGACGGAAGTCTGATGATGACGAGTTGGCTTCGTCGTCGGTTGAGGTATCGGGACGCGCAAGAATGACCTTGACTCGGCGTTGATTCTTTGGCTGTTCCTCGTCGGATGAATCCTCCTTCTCCCGTGTTACCGCAGCAGCCTGTGCTGGATGTGTCTTTGGTTCCGATTGTGGAACCCTGCCCTGCGACTTTTGAGCTTTTTTCTCCTTGTTCTTGCTCCAGTTTTTGGCGCTCTTTAGCTTCTGCTTTGACTGCTCGAGGTCTAGTTTACCGCTGGCGAGAGACGAGAGGAACTGCTCGTATAGGACTTTGCATTCCTTCATGTCGTGTTTTTTTGATTGGTGGTAGGAACACCACTTATTAGTTTCTGCATGGGCTGAACTCGATGGTTCTGTGGAAGCCTTGGGTTTATTCCCTTCAGGGGAAGATAATTTTGGGTAGTGGTTCAACCCTTTTCCTCGAACTTTGACCAACGAGCTGTCAGATTTGTTTACTAGGTAAACATAGTTCTTCTTCTGGTTCTGGTTGGTTTTCTCTGCCGGGGCGTGTTGCCGAGGTTCTGTCCATGTGTCGGACGCTTTAGTCGTTGAGGTCCCTCCTTGCTTTGTCGCGTTCTGCTTGCTTATTATCGCCTTAGTATCTTCCTCCATGCGGATGAAGTTATGGGACCGGGCAATGGCATGAGCCAAGGATTTTGTTGGGCTCCTGTATAAATCATCACAAAACTTGGAACGCACGTAAAGGGTGTTCATGAGGGCCTTCACAGCGATTTCGTCGGGGACTTTCACTTTCGCCACGATTTATTTAAACTTCTCCATGAAGCTACGAAGGCTCTGTCCCAGCGACTGAGAGAGAGATGCCAGAGGTCGGATTCTGTGGCTTCTTCCCGGGAGAACATGATATAATTTTTAAGGAAGGCAGACAACAGGTCGGGGAAGCTGTCGATCGAGTTCTCTGGCAAGCTGGTGAACCAGTTGAGTGCCACGCCTTTGAGACTTTCGACGAAAAGTTGGCAGAAACCTGCATCTCGCTCCTCTAGCGTAAAGTTCGGGCGTCGCATCGCGACGTTGAAAGAGGTAATATGAGCTGTCGGATCCGAGAGGCCGTCATACGTTGGCAAGCGAAGCTTCTCCATTGGTCGGAGCCGTACGTCGAAAACCTTCTTAGTGAACGATGTTTGGAGGGTTTCTGCAAGGACACTCTCGATAAGCGGGGCAGAGATTGTGACACCGTGAATTTTTGCGTTGATGGCTAGGAGTGCTTGTTTGAGAGGGGCTATCTCCTGGATAGTCTGCAGATCTGGTTTGTCGTAGGCATTGGTTCGCTCTCCTGCGACACGAGTTTGTGCTTCGGTCACTCAAACTTGCGGCCCGGTGACCTGACCAGGAGGGTTGACTGTCTCGTTGGTGCTGTACACCAGCTGTCGGCGGACGGTGTCGGTTGTGGCAGCTGTTGCGACGCGAGGCGCGAGGATGGCTGCTATGGCATTAAGTTGCTCAGTCGTCGCCTTCTGAGTTTCGTCTTGCCGAGCAAAGCGCTCCATGATGGTATCGATGAGGGCTGGGGCGAATGGTGCGGCGGTAGCCGAAGTAGGTGCGACCGCGTCGGCTTCCTCGCCAGAAGTCGAGTCGTTACTTGGACTCATAGCTTTGTTGACGTTACTTTGTCTAGCCCCACGGTGGGCGCCAACTGTTCGAACTGAGTTCGGTCTTTTATCAGTGAGAAGGGGACGAGACTCGTCAGTGGGTTATGACAAAGGTGGATTATACTAGAAGTAGTGAAAAGGTAACTTTATTGATAAGAGAGTTCGGTTTTACAGAAAAGGAAAAAAGATATGATGTTCGGCGCGGCTCGCTGAGGTCGGCCGTAAGACACAAGTCGGATAGAAAGTACAAAGTGCAAACCCTAATTTTAGCCACCTTGTCTGTAAGTTCAATTTCGGATCCCTTTCCTGTTGCATTCTCTCACCCTTTTAAACTAATGCTCTGTTCGCCGTAGCGAGCTCATCGCGTATCTTAAGGGTTTTTCGCTCGATGGGCCTTGGTCGGCCCACTAAAACAGAGCCTTCAGTAAAGAGTCGTTAACTTAATTAATCGTGGAGATTACCTGAGTTAACGCTAATCTGGTCCCCAATTAGCCGATATGTCAATTCACTGGGTTGGTCTGTAATGGACCGAGCCTATTATTCAACGGGCCTTGTAAGGGAGTTATCCAACTCCTACATTATGGATGATTGATGATGACGAAAAGAGAGAAGATTGGGTTTAATATTTTTGATTGATTAATTCCCGTAAGGGGCGTCAATTGGGTTGTCCGTTTATGAGCTAGCCCAATCCAATTTATTTTGAACGGACTATGGACACGGACTATTTTGATAGAAATTTTTCTTTTTCTATTTTACAAGAAACGTGTTTTGACAAGAAAACATGATTTTCTAGTTTTGAAGAAAAAATTATAAGTTTCTAAAATTTACAAAAAATTTAAATAATATTGGGTATCCGTGGACATGCCCAGATTGACAATGATCTCCATTGGCTATGGACACCTGTTTGAACCATTGTTCAATATGGACCGTTTATTACTGCCCAAAAACTGAAATGGTCCAGCTGGGTATGCCCATTTGGACTCTGGACGGACCATTTGACACCTCAACATATAAATGTTTGTACTAAACCAAAGCATATAAACCAAAATAAATAAATGCTATTACTAAACCATAATGAAATACTAAACCGGATTAGTAAAGTATAATCCTGTCACACATTCCAGAGCTACGGCTCAGGAGAACATTCAGATGGTTTAAAGAAATAGGGCAAACTGAGATGATCCAATTCAGTAATAAACTTTATTGTAATCAATACAACTTAAATCATGATGGACACCGAATCTCATTAACCGATAAACTAGCCTTCAAATTAGATCCATCGTTTCTTCAATCTCAAGATACTCCACCTATTCAATGCCACATCATAGTAAGCTAAGATTTATGGAACCAAACAAAAAAACAAAATATTAGAGGAAGCTTTTCACAGCTTCCATGTGAAGATTTTAATCTTTTGTTGCACACCAGAGGGGTGGTATATATGCATTGCAGGATTGACAAGTAACGAGTTTCATAAACTCTAGTTCGTGAAGTGAAATTTACTCAATGCGTTACCTACTTCGCTACACCTGATTCATTTACTACTGGTAAGAGGTATACCAAGGTGTCAGGGGTTTAAGTTTTATAGAGCCTAACACACAAATTCACAAATTAGAAGATGTCCATTATGGAAATTCACAAATTCAAGACCTTTCAATTACAATACGGCAAACAAGCAATCCTATACAAAAGCTAGCAAAAAGTTATCAATTTAATTGAAATCATTTCTTAAGAAACCAGCTTGCCTTTATGTGATATACGTTTACCAGCGAACTCATCAAAACAATGGACAAATAAGATGAGATCATAGGAGACAACTAACCAGCTGTCAAGGAAGCTTTCCTGATCGGAAAATAGCAAACTTTGTCAAGCCCGAATCCTTAAACTCAATTTTGTTCAATGTAAGAAACTCCTCGATCATTGTCTTAATACGTTCTGGTTCCTCTGTCTCGCACTCAATCTCATAGCAATTCCCAAAAGGATACTTAGTCTCATCAACCTCAAGTTTCACACCTCTCCAATCATACACATTTCTTACATTATCGAATCCACCCAAACAAACAAACCCTAGAAAATCTTTGAATCCATATTCCTCTCTAACCCTTTTCAAAACCCTAGATCCAAGAGCTGAAAGCTTAGACGGAGAATCCACACATTCTTTGGCAAATCCAGCATCGATTTCCTCTTCGTCTTCCTCCACGCGGCTGATCCCATTAGCCAGAGTTGGTTTCGCCTTGAGAGAGAGGATACAACGCGGCGGAGTAGCCGCCAAGGCCGAAGCATTCTGGAGGAAACGAAGACGGAGGACGGCACGGCGGAGGGAGAGGTCGTTCTTGGGTGTGTCGAAGAAAATGTTGCGTTGGTGGAGGGTTTTGAGGTGAAAGGAAGTGAGGAGAGTGGTGAGGCGTAGATGAGCAGCGGCGGTGGGGAGACGGAGCTTGACTTCGACTTCCATGGATGATTGAGTTTAGGAAGAGGAGAGGCCGATTCGGTCAGATTGGGCAGAAGGGTTTTGATGTTTTGGGTCGATGAGTTGCAGGAGGGAGGATGAAGACGGAGCGGCGGTTGGTTCTGATTTGAGGGATTGCTCAAGTTCTTCGCGGTCTTCGATTTTGAGTTGGATCTTTGTGGGTTTTCTTCTCAACATGTCGGGATTTGTGAGCCCTCCATTCTCAAGTGTTGGTAAATAGGGTTGTTGCGACGGACTCTTCGGGCCCCGCCCGTTCTAAATTCGGGTCGTTTTTCAGCCCCGTATGCTTTGGACTTGCCACACATCAAATCTTCTGCTGAATTTATTACGGCATGTTTAGTTTAATTTAATTATATCAATTCAAATAAGTTAGTCTTGGAAGCTAACTAGAGCGGAATAGAAGTGTTTACATGAAAAAATTTAGAAGTCTGGGCGAAAGCTCTTTTGGTAAGGAGATTTGTTAACATTAGACTGAAGAGCGATAAAAGATAAGAAATAACATTAGATTGAAAAGCGATAAAAGATAAGAAATAACAAGTAAAAGGGGATGTTTCATGAATGAATTCATTCAAAAATGGCTATTCTTCTTCATTATTAATCAAATTTATCAATGGTGGAAAATCTAATTCGTAAGCCATTGATGAAAATTCTAGAATTAAAGAAGACTACATTACTCATTATAGTCTAAGAACTCCGCATGCAAGGAGGGAGAGGACTTAATCCTTCTGGATTAAGCTGTACACTTGCTTCTCCGGCTCTAAATCCAAGTTGAAACCACCTCCACAAAAATTCTAAGTTTACCTCCCAAGATACATCCACTTGGCATCTTGGTAAATGTTGCTCGCTCCTAACAATCTCACAAATCTCAGGTGTCTCCGTCGTTGAACTATCTATGAGAATCACTTTTGGGACTTTTCATTTCTCTTCTTCTTGAGAAACATGACCCACAGTGGCTGGAGTATGAATCTCTTTTACTTTGAACACCTTCTCATGTTTTCGTTTTTCTAGATAAACCATATTATCCAAGGAAAACGAGCGAGCACTATTTGGACACTTTGTCTCTCTTTGCATGGAGGTAAAGGTAGTCAAAATTCTCATACAGAGAATCTCTTGGAAAGTGCCAAGAACTAAAGAAATGTTTGTTAAAGCTCAAGTCTGAAGGGCTAGTGGACATGTGAACATGAGATGGTATATAGTTTCAACGTTGCGGCACATCACATGCAAGAAAAATCATGTCCATAGTGTCGATCAATGAGTCGTCTTGACAATGCAATATTGATAGGGATTGCCATAGAAAGTGTTTAATCTTCTATGGTTCCTTTAAATCCCATATTGAGATTCAGTTGTCCCTGATTCTTTTGAAGGTTGATCTGATAGTTTGGATGATAGATGAAGATTTTTTGATGGATAGGAATTGATATGGTTGATGAAATTTAGTGAGAATCTGTGGATTGATCAACACTTGTGTATATGTGCCCTTGATCGAGAGAATGAACTAACTAGAAATATCAAGGACGAGTTTTGCTTGCAAAGAATGAACTCTTTTGCAATCAGTGTTCAAAGATGAATAAGGGATTCACATATTTAGCGAGAATTTTGATAAAAAAGTGAATGAATCTTACTTTGGTCGTGCATCCCTTTATATAGAACTTACAAGTTGAAGAAATGAAAAGACAAAGTGTAGAAATTAAGAAATTTAGAAACTAGGAATGTAGACTTGATTTTGGACCAAAATAAGTGTTTTTGTGGAATGACTCTTGGCATGCCACGACCAAGACTTCTTGCTTACTCCTTCTTGGTACTCTTGTTGAGAATAAGCTTGAAATAGATTGGACAAAGGGCTGGTAGAATTTGGCTTGAAAGAAACCCAATATGAATTTGTTATGAACTTCCCATGGGCTGCAACACTTCTTCTTGGGCCACTTGATCCAAAACAACTTCATATGGGTTCTTGGACTTGAATTTCGTGTCTGACCCATCAGCAAGTGAAATGGATCTTTAACTTCGTTTTAAATTTCTTTTGGGCTGAGAAGGATAGATCAGAATCAGCAACAAGTTTGGGCCGAGCAGCCTCTCTTACAACTCATGGATCAGTGTCACTCTCACTCAGCTCCTTTCCATCTTGTGGTTCAGTGTCACTCTCAATCAGCTTCTTTCCAAATTTTGATTTTGTGTCACTCCCATCCAGCTCTTTCCAGCTCCAAGTCACTCAACTTATCCAGCTGATTCAGCTCATCCTTAGTAACTTCAGATGGTTTCAGCTCAACTTATGTCTCCTTAGTTGGTTTCAGCTTGTCTTTAGTGTCATCAGCTGGTTTCAACTTGTCCAAGGTTGCATAGCTGATCAGGGTTGCATCATCCTCTCCTACTTGAAAAAGATTTGTCCTCAAATCTGTATTTCCTACATCAAAAGGAAAATATTAGACTCAAGACAAAGGTTTAAGGAAAAAAACATGTAAGCAACAACAAAATAAAATTTTGGACATAAACTTCCTTGAAGTTTTGAAGCCAATTTCCTCAAATACTTCCATATCCAAATCTCAGGCTGATAAGCATGGTGTTTGTCCTTGTTCCTTGCACTCCTTTGCAAATGACTTTGTTGATCATGGGGACTCAAAACAAAAAACTAGAATACCTAATATCATATACGCCAGACATGTAATTGTTCGGATCAGAAACCAAAGTTCCTTTTCCTAGAACATGTAGCACACATTTCATATCACCATGATGCCTTTGAAAGTAAGTGTTGTACACCATAATGGTGTCAAGGCACGTGATAGTATAGTTCCTAAAGAACAACTTCAAAACATGCACAAGTTTCTCAGATTCAGAACACAAAAGATCAAGTTCAAACTGAGGATTACTTAACCAAGACTCAGAATTTTTATCAAAGAAAGTGTTGTAAACCAGAATGTTTTCAAGGCGTGAAATAACATAGAACATCTTCAAAACGTGCCTAACTGTTCAGATTCAGAATACACAAGTTTAAGTTCAAGATCAGATTCAGAATTAGTTAGCACATATCTCAAAGGTTTAGCATGACTTTCAAAGAATTGTGTTGTACACTAATATATCATCAAAGCGCAAAACAACATTATTCTGCAAGCATAATCTCAAAACATACCAAAATTTATCCATTTCAGAACAAGAATGGACAGGTTTCAAAACAGATTCAGAAACAAACTCGGTTTCAGCCATAAGTGATTTCGGTTCATGCAACTTCTTAGGTTTGTTCAGGGCATAATCAGATGCACATAAATTATCAGAGACCATTTCATGCCTAGAAAAACTCAGATCAAAGCTATTATATTTAAAACAAGCAAATGAATCACAAGCTTTTCTGAAACATAAATCAGGTTGTTGCAAAACAAGCTTCAGTGACTTTTCAGGATGATCAAAACTTTTGTTATTTTCCATAAGACTCAAAACAAGACCAGGATTGATGTTATTGCCATTTTGAAAATGTTTTTGATTAGAGAGTTTACCAGGTTCAAACAATTTAAAAGAATTAATCATGTTATCAAAAACAAAGTTTGAAACACAAAATTCTTTTACCTTTTCCAGACCAATACGTTTTACATCACTGGAACTGACCTTAACAAACATTTCTGGCACACAATTAACTATATCAAGATTCTTACAGTGCCCTTTAGAGTTCAAACATAATGACTTAGCATCTGTTTCTGCTTCAATGTTGGGCTTCTCCAACACTTCTTCTAGTGGTGAACTCTTTTTTTCCTTCTTCTGCTGAGTTTTCTTCTGAGACCTGAGACACTAAAACAACACTACTTGGTTGTACCGGTTCCATGTAAGTTAGTTCATCACAAGTTTTATTGAAAACAAGTTCAGATTGAGGAGAGAAAAGAAAACACTTAGGTTCTCTCTCAGGTTTTTTTACTCACCTTAGATGGCTCTGTTCTTACCTTTTGGATAGCTGATTCCTTCTTAGAACACAGTGGCTCATTGGCTCTTGAGAGAGGACGTGGGTCTGGCCTTTTTTTCTTAAGTGACTGAGATTTTCTTGGGTGATCATTATCATGGCAAGTTCTTGTCTCTTCTTTGACTTGTCTCGATTGTTTTCTACTGTAATTACCAGAAAAAGTGTTTCTTCATGAAGTGTTTCCGCTCAAACTAGGATGCAGCTTTTGTTTCTTCTGTTGTTTTTCTGGTAGTAACAAGTTGATCCCACCATTGAATGGCATCACCACAGAACTCTGTTGTAGCCAATCTAACCTTCTTTCTTTCTGAGTAGTTTTGGCCATCAAAGACAAGTTCCATTTTTTTCTCCCACTCCAAGTAGCCATCATGGTCGTTTTTGACACAGAAAGATGGTATTCTGCTCCTCCTTTTGATCTTAGCATCCTTCTGAACCAGTGAAACATTACCAAAGAAATCATCAGCATGTTTCTGTTGAAATGCATCAGTCTTTTTCATTCTTTTCATTATCTCAGACATCATTGCTTCCATCTGCAAATTATTCAATGTCACAGTTGGTTCTTCCTTTCTTTTACTGACATCTCTAGCCATGGTTTCCTGTTAAGAAACTCAACAAGAAAATTAGCACAATAACAGATAGCCAAAGCCTCACTTCCCTCTTGTGTTTCTCTCAAGTTTTTTGGTGATTTTTTTTCTCTGTGAATTTAGTAGCTCAACAACAAACAATTATCAAGCCTTTAGAGAACAAACCCCAAAACAGAAGAAAGAGATAGAAAAATTGCTAGATTTTTGTTTGCAAGGCTTTACCACCTTAGATGGATTTCTGCTCAGCCAGAATGGATTTCTCCTCAGCCAGGCTGGATTTCTCCTCAGCCAGGCTGGATTTCTCCTCAGCCAAGTTGGATTTCTCTTCAAATTTTCTTTTGATTGTTTTAAAAAAAATCTGGTTGGCCCTCTTGCAGTACAACAAATAGACAGAGAAGAACAAATTGCAGAGATTTTCCAAAGAAAAGAAACAGATTCCCCAAAAGAAAAAGAAGTCAAAAGTTTTTTAGAATCAAACCCTAGATCAAGAGCCTTCAAACCTAGCTCTGATACCAAATAATGAACCCATGGTGAGGGGATTCAGTTGTCCCTGGTTCTTTTGAAGGTTGATCTGATGGTTTGGATGATAGATGAAGATGGTTTTGATGGATAAAAGTTGAGATGGTTGATGAACTTCAGTGAGGATCTGTGGATTGATCAACACTTGCGTAGATGTGCCCTTGATTGAGAGAATGAACTCACTAGAAAGATCAAGGACGAGCTTTGCTTGTAGAGAATGAACTCTTTAGCAATCAGTGTTCAAAGATGAACAAGGGATTCACATATTTAGAGAGAATTTTGGATGGGTCTAAGTCAATGTTAACTTGATCAGCCGTGCAACAATTAAATAAGAACATGCATGAAGTTCAATATGAATTTGTTATGAACTTCCCATGGGCTGCAACACTTCTTCTTGGGCCACTTGATCCAAAACAGCTTTGGATGGGTTCTTGGACTTGAATTTCGTATCTGGACCATCATAAAGTGATAATGGATCTTTAGCTTTGTTTTGAAATTCTTTTGGTCTAAGAAAGGCAGATCATAATCAGCAACAAGCTTGGGCCGAGCAGCCTCTCTTCCATCTCGTGGTTCAATGTCACTCTCACTCAGCTCATTTCCACTCCTGGTTCAATGTCACCCTCAGTCAGCTCCTTTCCAGCTTTTGATTATGTGTCACTCTCATCCAGCTTGTCCAGCTCCAAGTCACTCAACTCATCCAGCTTGTTCAGCTCATCCTTAGTAACTTCAGCTGGTTTCAGCTCAACTTCCGTCTCCTTAGTTGGTTTCGGCTTGTCCTTAGTTTCATCAGCTAGTTTCAGCTCGTCCAAGGTTGCATAACTGATCAGGATTGCATCAGTTATGAAACTTGTACCTGCCCCTTTCTTCTTTTGATTGAGATGCAAGTTTGTACCCATATTTAACTGTATAGGTCCCAGATTTCGTGTATGTCAAGCAAAGGACATTGTCACTAAAAATATGACTGGGCTGGATATTGTGTATCAACGAGATATCTTTCGGGGCACATAAGGACTATAAAACGTCTAGCTTCAGTGTCTTTGTGTTTTTGTCTATGAGCTGATTGACGTAGATTTTTTGATCACGGTGACTACCATTATTCTTAGTCAGTCTTGATGGAATCACTCGAATCCAGGGATCCATCCACACTCTCATGTTATAACCTGATTGTATTATCCCTTTTAGCCCAGCGAATGAGATCTTGAGCATCCATGATACTTTTCCATCCAAAAGATGGAGAATTAAAAGTTATAACCTCCATAGGATCTGTTTAATTATAATATCTGCATTTCAAAAACCTAGTTAGTAGAGATATAGGATGGTAGAGAAGTCTCCATAGTTGCTTGGAAGGTAATGCCATATTAATATCAATTAGGTATGTGAATCTAAACTTCATTTAGACAAGGTTTACATATCTTCTCCCAAGCAATTCAATGTAAACCTCAGTTATTTTCCTTTATACTCCACCAAAATTTAGCAATTGCTCCTTGAAGCTTTTTTATGATCTCTTTGGGTGAGAGGAAGCATGACATCACAACGTGGGAAGAGCTTGGGCTACAGATTTTAGAAGAACCTCTTTACTCCCACCCCCTCCTCCTTGGAGAGGGATTTCGCCGACCATGTATTAATTCGGTCATTGAGGCGGTCCCGAAGAAACGCAAAGACATGTTTCTTAAAACCACATATCTTCTCTAGGAGACCAATATACATTTCCATGCCACCTTCTTTAGGTAATACAAGAGATTGTATCAGGGATTCTTTTATATCGTGTGATACTTTTTTTCCTGATTGAAATTGAAGATTTGGTTGGATTAAGCTGTTGCGCAGATGCTTTTCCATATATAACAATGATTTTTATCAGCTCAGAACATTGGTGGACATCCGCTCTGCAGAAGAAAAGACGGTCATCTGCAAAAAGAAGATGGAATATGGTTGGACTAGCCCTAGCAATCTTTAGTCTTGTGATCCTACCTTTGTCTTCGGCTCCTTTCAGCTGGGAGATCAAAGCCTCCGCCATAGTGATGGAAAGGAACAGTGATAATGGATCACTCTGTCTGAGTCCGCGATATCGTTTAATTTTGCCTTTTGGTTCGCCAGCCAGTACAACCTGGTAGGAAACCGAGGAGACACACCATTGTATCTAGGAATTCCAATTCTCCACAAAACCTATTTGAGCATCAGAGGTTCCAATAAATTCTATTCCACTCTATTGTAGGCTTTACTCATGTCCATCTTGATTACCAATTTTTTTGATTTTTGATTGTGTTTGTACGAAGAGCATGGAAGGCCTCTTGCGCAAGAAGAATATTATTCGAGATGAGTCGCTTCTCTATGAAGGCAGATTGAGTCTCCAAAATTACCTTTCGGGAGGAATTTCTTTAGCAATTGATGGAGGAAATTGAGAGATGGCATGGAAGAACATTGTATTTCTTTCACCCTCCTTAAGCCAGAGAGCTCAACTCTTTTTTTTTCAATACAATTCCTCCTAACAGAAAGTTGTACATAGATTCCACTTTTAAGTTGAGAATCTATGTGCTTGGTACGATCAGACTCCGCACGATCTAACAAACCCCCCCCACCTTCCTCTTCTCATAACAATTGTCGACCGGTGTAAGTGCTACAATGCAAAGCCATCTGCATGAGAAATGTGTATCTTGGTTCCATCTACCTATAAATAGGAGCTGACTGAATTCTTATTTGCCTTTTTGTGACTCATCTAACTTGATAAAACAATGAAAGAGATGAACATGATAGAACCATTCTCTGGTATCACCTTTGTAACATCCCCGATCCGGTCTAAGTCAATGTTAACTTGATCAGCCATGCAACATTTAAATAAGAACATGCATGACATATCACTAGTAACTCAAACCAAACCGAAGATACGACAATGTGTACATAAACGATTAACCCGAGGTTTCCGAAAATCCAGATACCTTAAGCCAAAGGCCTAAGTACACATATCTTATTGACACAACCAGAGGCTTTCCAACCCGAGATATGTATAATAGTTTGTTCGTCTGGACAAGAACTAGTACCACATGGCAACCCAAAATTTTCATAAACTCGTTTTATTCATATAATACATACGTTTTAAGTACAACCAAAACATAATCTATAGATCCGGGCAAAAACTGAAACATTACCATACATATTAAACACAACTACTTGTTTTACAAAAAGGCAAACAATATACAACAACCTTTCCTGAGTTCCTCCCGTCCAAAGGGTTACTCTACGGCGTACCTGTAAAACAAGTAGAGTTGTGAGAAACTAATTTTCTCAGTGACTTGGGTTTTCCAAGGAAGACGAGATTGCAACAAGCATTGACCAACATTTGATCAATGTTGATCAACAGTAGCAGCGAGTATCGACCGCCTCTTAATTTTGTCGATCGACACTCATATCAGCATGCAGCTATACCATTATTCCTTGTTAAATTTTTACTTATGATTTATTTTTTCCACCAATCATGGATTGTATAACACTAGGGGCAGTGTTGTTTAAGACTGGGGGAGGTAGTTACTAATATTGTGTTTTATTTTGAGTTTATGATTTTATTTGAGTTTTATAGAGTCAAGAACTGAATTTTTAAATTTTACTTATTATCTAACCGCTCTCAAGCACCATTCCTATATTTACTGATTGCAGGGTGTACCGGATGGAACTAGCAAAGTGGATCACATGCCAGTAACATCTACACTTGCAGAAAATGTTTGAAGGAACCAAAGCTGACCTCCAACTTTTATAGAGCGAGTCCTTCTTTTTTCGCCTCCGTGTGCGAATATCCTCATCGAATTCGTATTTCGCTTCTATGCAAGCGGTACAAGAGCAGACGTCAATGTATTGATGTCCATATTCATCCATAAAAGAATAGGTTGCTTTCCCATCTGTATCAAATCTTGATGGTTTTGGAACTTGTGGCTTTGCTTGACCGTAGAAGTCTCGTTCATCAATTTGTATTGCACATTGAGTGAACAATTGCTTTCGAAATGATGATGATCGAGGTTTGTCAAATTTGATCTCAACTATTCCATCATTTCGAGAATGAAAGCTGACTTCTGACGATTGAATAGGCGAATGAGTAACTTGATGCAGCATCTCATAACTTGTCACCCATGATTATGGTAGTCGGTGCAGTAACTTTTCCCGAGATATTTGTCGGGGAATCTGTATAGAGTTGGGTGCTTGAGACGCAAATGACACTTCGAGATATAGTGCTTCATCGGATGAGGGTAACACAAGATCAAGAGCATGATCTTGAATTAGGTAGATGATCTTGTGATGTAGGGCAGCTACTAAACTCTTTTCGTGAACAGGAGCTCCAATTAGTTGAATCTGAGCCTTGAGCGTCTTTAAGAAATTTGGGTCTTGTCACAAAACATAAATTTTGGAAACAGTGTTATGAATACCGTTCATGCATCTAATTTTGTTTGAACCATTCCGATGCAAGTTTGTTGATATGACTTTAATCAAGAGTTGATTAAAGCTATTTGGGCTATAACTGGAAGACTTTTTTCTTGCATGTAAAGTCAAATCCAATGATCAATGATGTTGAAACAGTCCATCTTGTCATCTTCTTTTTGATTTTTTTTGACAAAGTTTATGCAAATAGTGGTGTCATCGGTAATATACCTACCCCTCGCTTCTAACGAGATGTTATTATTCCTTTGAATTAGAATAGTGGGGTCATCGGTAATGTACCTACCCGTTTGTATCTCAGGAAATCATCTTAATCTTTTCTTCTCTTTTCTAGATTCCGAAGAGAGAGAGAGAAAGAAAGGAATCAGAAACACACAGAATTTTACCTTCGAAACTTGCAAGAGGAATTCGATCTAATGTATGCTGACAACGTGCGGGTTAAGGTATAAAATTAAGCAGACAATCTATCAAATTAACCTTATAAACTACTCTTGCCAAGAGAGGTCAAATTGTAGTACTTAGGGATCGAATTTCACAGAGAGGGAGGGCACACAATAGATTTTTGGTTCCTAAAAGTTAAGCTAGGTAAACTATAAATAGGGGTTTGTAGTGAGGGTTTATTCCAAAAAGGAATTTTTCTAAATAGTTAAACTGATTCAAATAAGTAAATATAGATCTAGGGTTTCCTAGTAAGTGAATTATAATGAATAAGATGCAAGGGTTATGAAATATGAAAGGACCCTAATCACAATCCGACCCCCTCTCGTTCCAACTCTCGTATGCCAACAAAGGACTCGACCATCAATTGACGGCGAAGGCCTTGTGTCTATCGAAAGTTATCGTACATGAAGTAAGTCTGCTAGGTTAATTACACTAGCTCTCACATGTATCTAACAACCTAACTCAGTGGAATTAATTCAAGAAAAGAACCTACTCTCGTAATTTTCTATGTCCTAGGTTCAGGGTTTTAGTTACCTAATCTAGAACACAAGCATTAAACACAATTCCAAAGATGGATATATTTTCATCCTAGCAATCCTATTTTTGGTCTAATTCAATAATACCATAATGAACCCTAAATATAATAAGAGAATTACTCAAACATAATCATAGAAAACATAATAAACTGAATAATAGAATGCATAAAATAGATAATGGGGTTCTAATACAAATCTCTGAAGGAGTCAGATCTTCTCCCCAAAACTACTAAAAACTATATAAAATATTATGCTATGAAATCTCTAACTTGTAGTGTGTGGTGGTTGTTGGTTGTGGTGGTATCTTTTGCCTAAACAATGGCAAGACCTTATAAACTTGGTGAAAACTAAGTCAAAACTCATCAGGGGCATTCTTGTAAATTATCTTGATCTGGGCATGAAGTCGGTCAACTGCTCTGCGAGTAGACCGTCGATCGACGGCAAGTGTCCACCGTCGATCGTTGGTCAGGCTTGACTTCTACTCTAACCGAACAGCAACTGGATATCCTCTCTGAATGCTCTATCAAGCTCTATTATCTCCATAATGCTCCAAAACGTACATTGACCTGAAAAGACTCTAAAATACTATTTAGACATACATAGCAGACTCCAAATAGGGTCCAAATGATAGTCTTACACTGGTAAATAACAAGGTATATAATCTCCCCCGACTTAACCTTTTGCTTGTCCCTAAGGAAAACAAAGGTAGCATGTGAAAGATGTTTGAAAAGCGGGGACTCACATAATACATAAGCATGACTATCACCCTACTATATTGCAACCACATGGAATAATGCTAATCAAAGAGAAACTTTATATGCCTTATCTTAGTATAGCAACCAAATCCATTATATCAGCAACTCAACAAATACTAATCTGACTCACGCCTCTTTTGATCTCTTTTCTTTACATAAAATAAAGTCAATGCTTTACCTTGGGAGCATCAATCAGAGAACACATGGAATCAACTTCTGCGAAGCTGCATGTATAGCTAAGAAGCCTTTCTGATCCCTCTCTTTCCTCTTTTCTTTCAGGATCTTTTAAATCTCAATTTCAGTGGACAATGATGCTGATACAGTCCATCTTGCTATCTCATTTTTTTGAATACAAAGTTGTAGGCGAATAATGGGGTCATCAGTAATTTACCTACCCCTCGCTTCCAACAATGTGTGACCATTCCTTTGAACTAGAGTAGTAGAGTCATCGGTAATGTACTTACCCCTCTGCATCTCAGGAAATCATCTCAATTTTTTTTCCTCTTTTTAGATCCGGAAGAGAAAGAGAGAAAGGAAATCATGATTAATAGACTAGTACCTTATAGACTTGCAGAAGGAGTCCGATCCAATGTATACCAATCCCGAAAGCAAGCAAAGTAGTCAGTATTAGGTTGGAGATCAGCTTTGGTTCCTTCAGACTTTCTTAGTAAGCGTGATCTAATGGTAGGATGATCCAATTTGGCATCTCTAGTACTCTCTGCAATCAACATGAATAAGAATTGTGCTAAAGTATGTTTAGTGACTAAATAAGTTGTTGATCATAATCCCCTTCTTGACTCTACTAAAACTATTTGAAAGTTTTTATAAATAAACGCTCAAAATCAATAAAAGCATCCACGACCTCCCCCAGACTTGAATTACTCTGTCCCCAGTAATATCTCGTCGGGTTTGGTTGATAAAACTAAAGCATAAGTAAAAGGTTGAGAGAAAGTCAAGGTTACCAAACTCCGTAAAGAGCGTCGACCGATGGCGAATGGTGGGTGTCGACCGATTGTAAACCATCAAAGCCGTCGACCGATGGTTAATGTTATGGTGTCGACCGATGGTGATCTCGAATTGTTCTACTCCTCCTTTGAAAACCTAAAATATTAATAAAAACTATAATTAATAACTAGATAATTAAAAACAAATTAAAACTTACTAAACAGTGGGTTGCCTTCCACTCAGCGCTTGGTTATAGCCTTAAGCTCGACGTTGTGACCTCTGGACTAGGAAGGTGATTCATAAAACCAATGTGGAAAGCAAGTAACCACATATTCGCTGTGTGTCTCAAACCATGCACTGATAAAACTTCTTACAGCCGCATCCGCTATGTCCTGCTGATTTTCCATCTTCTTCTGATTAAAAGACAGTATGTGCATCCCTTCTTCAAGTTTTTGAATGCGTCATGTCAGCAGGTTGAGTCTGGCATTGAAAATGAATGGATCGATTAAGTATAGATTTATAACCTTTTTGTTTTCATGTCGCAGATAGCGCTTACGGCTGCCATGAAAGCTCTGCCAAGAAGTAAGGAGGAGTTCCAATCAATCTTTATGTCCA
Organism: Moricandia arvensis; assembly: GCA_905132765.1. Classification (NCBI taxonomy): domain Eukaryota; kingdom Viridiplantae; phylum Streptophyta; class Magnoliopsida; order Brassicales; family Brassicaceae; genus Moricandia; species Moricandia arvensis. The sequence goes on along the minus strand of CAJHQP010000228.1, from coordinate 117,723 downwards.
TCACATGGAAGTCTACTGGAACTATGGCATTGCGAATCTGCACTGGAACATCTCTGGCCATCCCTCCTTAGTTCACCTTGGAGCATTCCACAAAGGTGAAAGAATCACTAGACGGTTCCACTTTCAGGTTTAGCTGCTCTGCTATCACTCTAGGCATAATACTAACTACTGACCCAGTATCCCAGAGGGCGTTAGGGTACTCGTGACCTTTGACATAGCATGGGATCAGAAACTATCCAGGGTCACTCTTTTTCTTGAGAGTAGTCCACTTCTTTGGCTTCTCCCTAAGGTCATTGAACATGCGCTCTATGTCATGCTCTGTTTCCCTGGATTCCCTGAAAAACATACACAGTCTGTAAGTATAATATGCTTCATCAAATGGAGTATCTAAAAGTATTTTATAAACTCTTTTGGCAAAGCCATCCATCTCTCTGTCAGTTGCTTCTATGCGAAAATGTTTGGGAATCTTTTGCTTTCTTTTGGAGTGTCTTTTTGTTGTTATGGGATCATGTGTACTAGCATCATGTTCCTTGTTCTCCATAGTTGAAGGTCTGATGAATTGGTTGGCACTTAGACTTGGTAAACGACCCGACTCTGTTGTTGGAGGCTGTCGATCGATGCTTGCTTCACGATGTCGATGATGTCGGTGGATTCACACGAGGCGACTGATTCTGCTGGTTCCGTCGATCGACGGTCCGGCTCTGGCGTCGATCGACACCAGTGCGAACTGCCAAAAGACATGGCACTTTCCACAAGAAAATCTCCTTCTTGCAGCTGTTCTCTCTTCACCTCTTGCCAAAAGTCTTCACCTATCAATGCATTGACGTGGTGCTTCTGACTATTCTCTCTTTTTTCCTTAATCAAGGCCTCATGTCTCTGAATTGCCGCACTTGTTTGGACCACTTGATTGTCCAACTTCTTGACGTGAGTGTTGAGGTTTTTGAACTTGGTGCTGAGGTTGGTGTACAGCAAGTCTATCTTCCCATTGATGTTCATAGTCATCTGTTGTTGCGGCTCCAGTATCCTATCAACCATGGCTTCCAACCTGCTTTCTTGAGACTTCTGCTGCGGTGGATTCTGCTGGGGTTTCTGATTCTTGTTGCCACCATAGGAGTTCCTGTTGTATCCTGGATTTCCTGGTCTCTGATAACCATTTTCACCAACAAAGTTCACATCCTCTTCCTCATCCTATTCTTCCAGGGCTTTCACTTCTTGCTTCTTGAGAAATTTCTGAACAAGTGTTCTTGGGGTTATTACTTGATACCAAGTTCTCAGTCAGCCTTGTTGCTTCCCCAGGTCTCCTAATGCTGAAGTTCCCTTCATTAGCGGTGTCTAGAGCCATCTGGTATTGCAGATCAATACCTCTGAAGAAAGTGCTAACGAGTTGCACTTCATTGAAGCCGTGGTGCGGACAGTCTCTATAATAGGACTTGAATCTGAACCAAAAGCTTCTGAATGATTCCCCATGTTCCTGGGTGAATGTGACAATCCTGCTTCTCAAGTCCTCTGCTCTTGCATCATCAAAGAAGTTGTGCAGGAATGCGTTCTTGATGTCTGTTCAGGATGTCAGAGATTCTGGTGGTAGCTTCTTAAGCCAATGCGAAGTATCTCCAACGAATGAGTGCTTGAAGATCTTGCAGAATAGATACTCCTCAGGAAATCCATTTTCTTTGATAACAGAAACTAGATCCTCAAATCGCTCCAAATTATCCATAGGGTGCTCATGTCGCATTATGTGGTAGGGTGTCTGCGTGACAATGGCGAAGAAGGATGGTTTGATCTCAAAATCATTCCTCTGGAAAGCTGCAGGACGAATGGCAGATCTATTAGCGTAGAACTGGCTTGGACGATTGTAGTCTGACAGTGTTCGTTGAGCAGCTTGGGCGGCTTCTTCAGGTTGAGATCACAATTCACTTCTCATCAATCTTCTGACCTGTTGCATTACGCATATGACCTTCGAGGTCATACAGGTCCCCTCTCTCGTCTCGAACCACAACTAGTGTCTAAACCATATTTATGTTGTTACCATCGATCGATGCTGAAGAGGTGATGTCGATCGATGTTGAAGCGCGAGTGTCGATCTCCGGTCGAGTGTTGTCGTTGATCGATGCTTGTCGCGTTTGCTTGCGGTCTGAGCGTTTGATTGCAACTAGGTGTGAAAAGAGTAATTTCTCGTTCCTTTGGCTTCTTGTACCGCTAGGCATGCACCTGAAAACAAGAAAAAAAATTATTAGTAACTTTTAGAAAAAAAAACCTAGACTAAACCCTAAAAATAGATCTAATGGCGATCGTTTCTCCCCGGCAACGGCTCCAAATTTGACAACGTGCGGGTTAAGGTATAAAATTAAGTAGGCAATCAATCAAATTAACCCTATAAATTACTCTTGCCAACAGAGGTCAAATTGTAGTACTTAAGGATCGAATCCACAAAGAGCGAGGGCACACAATAGATTTTTAGTTCCTAAAGGTTAAGCTAGGTAAACTATAAATAAGGGGTTTTGTAGTAAGGGTTTATTGCAAAAAAGAAATTTGCTAAATAGTTAAACTGATTCAAATAAGAAAAATATATTTAGGGTTTCCTGGTAAGTGAATTATAATGAATAAGATGCAAGGACTATGAAATATGCAAGGACCCTAATCACAATCCGACCCCCTCTCTATCCAACTCTTGTATGCAAACAGAGGAGTCGACCATCGATCGACCGCGAAGGCCTAGTGTCGATCGACGGTTATCGGACCTAAACTACATCCGCTAGGTTAATTACACCAGCTTTCGCATGTACCTAACAACTTAACTAAGTGGAATTAATTCAGGCAAAGAACCTACTCTCGTAGTTGTCTATGTCAAATGTTCAGGGTTCTAGTAAGCTACTTTAGAAAACAAGCATTAAACACAATTCCAAAGATGGATATCTTTTCATCCTAGCAATCCTATTTTTTGGCTAATTCAACAATACCATAATGAACCCTAAATCTAATAAGAGAATTACTCAGATATAGGCATATAAGACATAATAAACTGAATAATAGAATGCATAAAATAGATAATGGGGTTCCAATACAAATATCCGAAAGAGTCAGATCTTCTCCCCAAAAATACTAAAAACTCTAAAAAATATTATGCTATGAAATCTCTAACTTGTAGTGCGTGGTGGTAGTAGGTTGTGGTGGTCTCTTTTGCCTAAAATATGGCAAGACCTTATAAACTTGGTGAAAACTAGGTCAAAACTTGTCAGGGACATTTTTGTAAATTATCCTGACTTGGATTTGAAGTCGGACAACTGCTCTGCGAGTAGTCCGTCGATCTACGGCAAGTGTGCACCGTCGATCAATGGTCAGGCTTTACTTTGACTTTGACCGAATAACAACTGGATATCCTCTCTGAATGCTCTATCTAGCTCCATTATCTCCATAATGCTCCAAAACGTACCTTGACCTGAAAAGACTCTAAAATACAGTTTAAACATACCTAACATACTCCAAATAGGGTCCAAATGTTAGTATTAAATTGGGGTCTATCATTTGCCAACCCCAAAGCAAGTAAATAAGTCAGTATTAGGTTGGAGGTTAGCTTTGGTTCCTTCAAACTTTTTAAGTAAGTGTGATATAGTGGTAGGATGATCCACTTGGGTATCTGTAGTACTCTATTCAATGCTATAGAATGGTTAGATAATAAATAAAACTTTAAATTGATCGTAATAATATATATATATATATATATTTATATATAATATATATTATTAAACCATGTAGAATATCAATACAATCAAGTGTTAGTAACTACCTTCCCGAGACTTAAACAACAGTGTCCCCAATGTTAGTTAGTCTAAATTTGGTGAAATAAATAAATTGGAATAGAAATTTGTCTGGAACTCGTACCTTTTTGTCGAGACTGTCGATTGACGCTTGTCTATAACAGTTGATCGATCCTGGACTGTATCTGTCGATCGACACTCGTCTGTGTTTGTCGATCAACATTGGTTCGACAGAACAATTCTTCTTCTCATTTTCAACGAGTCAGGTGGTCTAATCTTCATATTCTGATCATCTCTCTTACTTGTTAGAACTGTTAGACACTCAAGCATACGTAAAAACATCCAAATAGAATAATAATACTAAGTTTTGAATCCAAACGTAGAAAATAAAAAAAATAAGTATGTGCATAAGTCCAAAAATCAAATAAAAAGGAGGAGCACAATATAATACTACCCCTCATCGGTCGTGTCTAGGTCTGGCTGGCGGGATGCTCCTAGAGCTGCTGATGGTGATCTCGCGCGAAGTGCGGGGACGACTGAAACACTGACACCTCGACATCGCCTTAACTCTTGCCCAAATGGCATGAAGTACACCAACCACAATTGTGTGGAAGTCACCATGGTCGTGGATGGGTATCTCTAGGATATGTGGAAACTCTGGTAAAGGGGCGGCATGAGGTGGTGCTGGCTTGTCTGCGTTCTCAGATCCTGCGGCTGAGGGTCTGGGTCCTATCCATCTGCGTACTCTGGGAGGTGCGTTGAGTAGGAGAAACAGGTCCGGACGAAACTCAAGGCGAGTGGCCTTGTCCGTGAAATCTGTCAATGTGCGCTCAGGCAGCTCTATAAAATGAAGACTTGCATCATCAGTGAAGGAGCAAATGCGTCCCTCCTTCAGCCATCCCACACTTGTCAGATGTGCCTCGTCCATGTAAGCTATCTCACTGATTACCGAAGTTCCTTGTCGACTGATCCCAAGGCGCATAAAGATGGGTGTCAGAAGACTCCCCACTGTCTCCTTCTTCATGCCAGTTCCCTTGAATGTTTTTCTCTTCAGTGAGACCAGGTGCTCTGCAAAAACTGCTCCCAAGTTCACTAACTGATCCTCAGCTGGTGGCTGGATAAGCTCCGTGTAGATCTCAACCAAGTCTCTGACCGACTGGTACGTCAGTGTAAGCTCCTTCACCCTCAGCTTGTTTGGCTCCATCCTGCACAACATGGTGTTGGCAAAGAACCTTGAGGAAGTAGCGCATGTGATACACTAAAATTAGATCTTGCTATTGTCAAGTTAATAGTGATTTTTGTAATATTTATGATTCAATTCGAGAGGACCAGTTTGCACTTTACTTTTATGGGTTCAATTTCAAGCTAAAACAATCGAGTGTTCTAAACTGAAAATTCACAAAGAGCGAGGAACAAAGAGTAGCGTGTTTTGAGTTCAGGTTATAAGGATGCTAGTCTAGAGTGACTTAGTTTGTGTGCTGGATATATTGAGCCAAACAATTATTCAAGTTCAGTTGGAAGCTAGTCTAGAACTCAGAATACTCAAGATAGAACAGCCCACTTTCGTGGTGCTGCTCCCATTGTGGATCGATCTCAGCAGTCCTAAACACTCGTTTGGGCTAAAACACGACAACAAGCATTAGAGATCAAGTCCGATTTGTTCACAATACACCCTAACATCCACTCTCGCTAGATAGGGATGCAAAGCTTATTCAAGTTATGTCTAGCAACCTATTAAAATTTCGATGAATATGTTAACCTAGAATCATACCCTTGTAAGCATTAAGAAAAAAGAGAATAAAGACAATCAATAGATTACTTATCTATGTTTAGCTCGTAGATCTAACAGCCTAACACCCTAGACTAAGAAATTCGACTACTTGTTCATCACACAAAGAAACACGCAAATCATGACTGAATAATACATAGGAGATTCAATAATAAAAAGAGGGTTCAAGGAGTTCTTCTCTAAAACAAAGCATAGAAGCCGTCGCCCTTACAAGAATAGCTAAATCGCCAAAAATCAAGTCTCAACGAGTTTCTTGTGTAAAAACTAAGGTAGAAAATGAAAATAGAGATGACTGGTCTTTTATTAGGGAGGCGGCGACTGCTAGAGTGAGAAAATTGAGTATTTAGGGCAAGTCCCAAAATATCTCAGAACTTTCCATATATTTCGAGAGAAGCAGGTGGTTGCTCTGTTTGGGTGCTCCACGGCAGAAAACTTCCAAATATAATTATTTTTTGCATGTGTTTGCCCTTTAATAATCTGACCTATCCCAGACCTGAAATAGCTCAAAACAAACTGAGAAAACTCTAGAAATAACTAAAAACAATTTAGAAAACATATATATATATATATATAATGTGTCAAAAAACATATCAGCATGGTAGGGTAGCGGAAATCGGTCAGGGTAGCAGCACTCGAGTCAAAAGTTCATGTGGCTATCAGTCCCCAAATGACAGTCTGGCCATGAAAGGCAGGGACGGAGCATCCGAGGTTATCAGCATTCTGGAACACGTAGATCTCACTTAGCTCAGGGATTGGGATCCTATACCTAACGCCCCTGATGAAGAATTTCAGTGTGTTTTCCCTCTTCACCTTCTCGTTCCAGTAGGTTACCTAAATGATGGCCATGAACAGTCTGACAAAGTCAGTGTAGAGAGCATATTGCTTAGTGGCCATGTGGCCCATCCCCAGCTCTCTCAGCATGTCTCTCAAATCAGATTGGAGCCCCAACTTCCTTAGGACGTTATTGTCGACAAACCTAGTGGTCTCAATGGTAACGCTTTCCAGACGTTGTAGTTACGGGTGTCGAAGTCATCCCAGTCGTCAGATACTAGTCTACGGGTGCACTCTGTCAATGCTATTGCAAGTCGAGGATCGGGATAATATTCCACTTTCCTGATCAAATCCTCCTCTCTATTTGGCCAAGGGTAGCGGCATGGAGGTTCCGATGATGCATTGCGGCTCCCAACGTCAAAGTGTGCCTTAGTTCTCCTCTCGTACTTCTTGGATTATCAACAAAGACAACAATCACCAAATGTCTGAAAATTTGGATGACCGTCGATCGACACTCCCTCATGGGTGTGGATCGATGGTCAGTCGCAATATCTCCAAAGTTCATCAACTCTCAAATCAAATAAGAATCTTGCAAACTATAATCACGAGTAGTTGATAACTCCTAGTCTAGTAATTCATCACCCTAAACCGTTGTAGATTCCGAGCCAAACGCTAAAAGATTTTGATTTTTCTTTCAAACCCTACAAACTCCATAAACTAAGAGATTTTGAGAACATACCTTGATGATCGATTGAGTAACTGAACTAAGCAGACAGAGGGTGAAAAATCCAGTGGGTTAGGCCCAAGAATGAGCAAAATCGGCCAAAAATCGAGAGAGAAATCGCACCTGTTTTGGCGGTTAAAATAGTTTTAATGGAAAAGGGTTTCTGTCGAGCTTATAGAGGCTTGACACTCCGGCATCGATCGACAATACTATATGGCCCTCGATTGATGGTGTAGATCGTGCCCATTTTTTTCATTTTTAAAAATCGTATAAATATATTATAATTATTTATTATAATAATAATTATTATCATTATTTTATTTATTTTTTATTTGTTATTTATAAGAAGGTTGCCTCTGACTCAGTGCATGTTTAAGGTCTTTAGCTTGACAGAACGCTAGATCAATCGGGCGTCGCTATACCGAAACACATGGTCTGAGAGCACGAGATTTCCTCTTTTGCGCACTATTGCTTCACTCTTTCTCCATTTACTGTGAACTCTTCTTTTTAAAATTTACGAGTATGATAGCTCTATATGGCGTGACTTCTTTGATAGTGAAGGGTCCTGACCAACAAAAAAAAATTTCCCAGGAAAACGTTAAACGAGAATTGTACAGAAGTACCTAGTCATTAGGTTCGAAATGCCTTGACATGATTTTTTTTTTATCATGAAAGGCTTTTCTTCTTTCCTTGTACAATTTTGTGTTCTCATAAGAGTGATATCTGATATTGTCCAACTCGTTATGTTGTATTAGCCTCATTTTTCCCAAGCTGCTTTGTTTTCTAGTTTTACTAGAAGGTGACAAGATTTCCCATAGAGTAAATGAAACGGTAGTTCCAAGTGGTTTTAGACACAGTTTGGTAAGCCCAAAGCGCGTCATCCAACCTTGTAGACCAATCCTTACGGGTCGATCATACCGTTTTCCCTAAGATTTATCTAGCGGTAAGAACTTCTACTTCTTCACTAGTTTGTGGATGACAAGGTGTAGCAACTCAGTGGTGGACTTTAGTTTTCTTGAGAAGTTTTCAAATACTGTGTGGATAAAATGGGTACCTCTGTCACTTATAACTATTCGTGGGACTCCGAATCTTGGAAAAATGACGTTTTGGAAAAGCTTAACGACTACAGCAGCATCGTTTTCCGGGGTTGCTATAGCTTCAACCCGTTTCGATACATAGTCCCCAACAACAAGAATGTATTTATTTTCATTAGAAGAAGAAAAGGGACCCATAAAGTCTACACCCCAGCAACAAACAGTTCTACTTCAAGTATGAAGTTTTTCTCCATTTCATGTGTTTTGCTGATTTCTCCTCTTCTATGGCAGGGGTCACACTGTGATATGTATGCTTGAGCATCTTTAAACATAGCCGGCCACCCAAAGCTTGGAGAATATTTGCTACTGTCTTGAAACTAGCGAAATGCCCAACATAATCTGATCCATGACAATGATGTAAAATGTCTGGGACTTCAACTTCTGCAATACATCTTAGGTATATGCCGTCTGAACAGTGTTTATAAGGGTAAGGTTTGTCCTAGTAATATCTTTGGATTTCTTAGGAATTTATTTTTGTGATATCCTTTGAAGACTTCTGGTTCTATGTCAGCTGCAAGATAGTTCACTATGTCGTCGTACCATAGTCTATCTTTAAAATTCGTGTTCAGCACGCATACCCCTTGACTTAAACTTCGATCTCTAGGAGAAGCGTGGTTAATTTGTGAGGGTGTACAAGCGACTTTGATTTTCATTTTGAGTATAACCTCAATCGTTTCCGCATCCTTGTTTGCTTCTTCCATGGCGCCGATTGATGTTCCATAAGGAACGTTGATCGATGCTTCTTCAGATACTAGACATATATTTCCAACAAATGTTGAGCTTGCTTGGTAGACATTTTCGGTGGGCAGGAAATCGTCGATAGGAACATCATCATCTACTCTGATTCTCGAAAGGTGATCTGCAACTTCCTTTTCTACTTTCTTATCCTTGACTTCTATGTAAAATTCTTGAAGGAGTAGAATCCATTTTAAAAGTCGCGGTTTAGCATATTTCTTTTGCATTAAGACTACAGGGCAGCGTGATCGCTGTGGACAACTACTTTCAAACCAACTAGATAGGAACAAAAAATTTTAAAAGCAAACACGACAGCGAGTAGCTCTCTTTCTGTTGTTGCAGAGTTTGTTTGTGCATTGTCGAGAATTCTACTAGCGTAGTAGATGTCGTGTACTTTTTGTACTTTTTATACCTTTTTCTGCCCAAGTACTGCACCTACGGCGAAATCATTGGCATCGCACATTATTTCAAAAGGAAAATCCCAGTCTTGTGCTTGTACAATTGGGGCCGTATTGAGGGCTGATTTGATTTCCTTGAAAGCTTTTAGACATTCGGGTGTGAAATCATATTTTACTTCTTTGCATGGAAGGGCTGTAAGGGGTCTAGCGATTTTTCTAAAATCTTTAATGAATCTCTAATAGAATATGGCGTGCCCTAAAAAACTTTGAACGTCTTTTAACTTTGTGGGTTGTGGCAAACCTCTCATCACTTTGATTTTGGCTTGGTACATCTCTATCCCGGCTGCTGAAACTTTGTGTCCTAAAACAATTTCGCTATTGACCATGAAATGAGATTTTTTCCAATTAAGGTCTAGGTTTTTCTCCTCGCATCTGGTTAACACTTTGCAGGGATTGTCAAGGCATAGTTTGAAATCTTGTCCGTATACGGTGAAATCGTTCATGAAAACTTCCATGAAATCTTCAATCATGTCCGTAAAAATACGCATCATGCATCTCTGGAAGGTATCAGGAATGTTACAAAGGCCAAAGGGCATTCTGCGAGATGCAAACGTTCAATATGGACATGTAAGAGTAGTATTTTCTTCGTCATCCGGGTGAATAAGGATCTGGAAAAATCATGAATACCCATCGAGAAAACAATAGTATTGATGACTTGCGAGCCTCTCTAACATCTGATCTATAAAAGGTAATGGGAAATGATCCTTTTTGGTGGCAGACATTCAATTTCTTGTAAAATCGATTCACATTCGATATCTAGTTACGGTTCTCATTAGGATTATTTCATTTTGTCATTTTTTCACAACCGTGATTCCTCTATTCTTAGGAACTACATGCACTGGACTAACCCAATTGCTATCTGAAATTGGGTAAATGACACCTGCTTCCAGAAGTTTCATAATTTCCTATTTACTACGTCCTTCAAGTTAGGATTTAGCCTCCTTAGATGTTCGACATATGATATCAGTTCATCATCCAGATGTATCCTATGCATACTTAAGTGTAGTGAAATTCCTGGAATGTCCTCGAGGGAATACCCAATAGCCTTGCAATATTTCCGCAGCTTACTCTGCAATAAGGCGAATTCCCCACCAATTAAGTTGGCATTGAAAATAACATGATAAGACTTATCATAGAGGAAAGCATATTTCAGTCCACCTGAAAGTTTTTTAAGCTTGAATTTTGGGGCTTTTTTCTAAGGTCCAGACATCTGATGCGGAATGACGTCGATCGATGGCCGCCTCTGGGTATCGATCGATGGCCGCCTCTGGGTATCGATCGATGGTTGACGAACAATCATCATCATCAATATCAAGATTCATTAGTTCCTTCCTTGTCCTTATAAATCTCGTACATTCATCCAATGGGTCGTTCAACGCGAAAGAGTCTCCTTCGACGTCTTTAGGGGCTATGTCTGAGGGGTTATCAAAACACATCTCCATAAATTATTTGTCGCCTATTTCAGAGAGGTGATATGTATAGTATATTGAGAGCATCATCCCCACCAAAATTCCACAAGAAGAAACTCTCTTGGATGACATTATGGAAGACGAAGACGATGTTGATCATTCAGATATAATTGTGGACAATTGAGATAAGCGTCTGGATGAAGGATTGTCAAATCTTTTTTAAAGACATGTACGATGAAGATGTTGCTGCACAAGAAAAACATGAAGAAGAGATAGAAGATGCATCAGCGGATGGAGTACAGATAGCTGGGCAGTCGAGTCAACCATGAGATGTTATAAAGATGATGAAAAGAATGGTAAAACTGATCAAGAAAGTTGACAAGAAGGTTGACCAATTGAATGGAAGATTGGGCCCACTAGAGGCGTTTGTGATGGATGTTGAGAAACATAAACAAAGAAAGAAGTGAAGAACTTGTTATGAGCTCACTTGTTATGCGTCTTTAATGGGCTTTATTGTTTTCGGAACTAGTTAATACTCTACTTGTTTTGGTTGTTTTTGTTGTTTTCTTTTATGGATTTAGATTTTGAAACTTGTTATGACTAATGTTTAACGGATATTTTGGAGTAAGATAAAATGTTCAACTAGTAATGTGATGCTGTTTTGTAGACTAGGTGAAAAATAGGTACAACTACAATACAAAAGAATCTAAACACATAGAAACATAACAAAACTTAACAAACATAGGTTTAACATAACTTGAATGATAAGATAACATAAGTTTTAACACATATAAACTCATAAAATGACACATAAACTCATAAATTGACACATAAACTCATAAACGACATATAAAGTCTTAAACGACATATAAACCGACAACTGGAATTGAGAATCTCATGGACGGGTAATAAGCCGCTTAAGTTGTGAAATATCTTCAGCCATATCATTCACCTCCTTCCTTAAGAGCTTAACTTCTTCCTCAACACCAAAATCGCATGGTTGACGAAAATGCATCCCATCGACCAACACGTTCAAAATAGTTTCACTCAGTATAACTCATTTTGACTCAGTATTAACAGGATAGTTTCACTCTGTATAACTCAGTATTACATCGAATGCATAGATGATGGAAAATTACCTTGTAAAACCTGCATGTGAAGTGCCTTCTCCCAGGCAAGGTATCGAAATCTGATGGATACTTTGGATTGGAAGAAGCATCGTGCATGATTTCACCCCCACATGGACAACATGTTGGAATCCTGTATTGGGCGTCGGCAATGAACCCTAGTGATGCAATACAGGACGAGCCAACCTTAGAGGAACCTGATGATGAACCTGAATGGATGCAAGAACCAAGTTAATATGAAGAAGATGACATGGACCAGACCAAAAATGAAGATGTATCTCTCTCAGCCCAAAAGAAGTCCAAAGACCAGAAGGAAGATCCATTTGTCATATCTGTTGGACCCATCACGAGATCCAGGTCCAAGACACTAATTGAGAAGATTGTTGGCTTTATTCAGAACCAAGAAACTGAAAAAGAGATCCTTGGCTAAACCACCACCATCCCAACCACCTTCATTTACTCTGTTGTTTCCTATAACAGCTAGTATATTTATGTTTTTTGTCTTATTTATTTTCCTTAAGTGCTCATGCACGAAACTACAAGTCCCAGGATCCTCATGCACGAGTTGCTCTTGTTTTTACCTTTAGATTGTTGCTTCGTTTCAGTTCTGAAAATCAATCATCATTTTTATCAAAAAAAACTCTTTTCTTTTTGGTGATTCATTTATTCTTTGAACAACTTGATTGTGATGTGTGTGAACCCAAAACAATCAACAAGCTCTCAAACTGACTGGTGTGTCGAATCCAGAGTGAGAGAGAGAGAGAGAGAGAGGAGTGTCTGAGGTCATTCCGCAACCTCAGTGTATCAATCCATCAATTCCCCTTCAACCCAGCCATATATCAACCCTATTTCGTCCATCAAACCAATTTCCATCAAAACATTCATCTTTCAATCTGTTACAAAGTAGATCCAACCAAAATCAGAGTGGAAATCCTTGGGAAGAAGTCATTAAGTGGTATCAGAGCAACCACTCTTTCGATCTATAAGTTCTAGGTTATTTTTCAATCTCTAATCTATCAAAATCTGAAACTTTCTGGGTTTTCAGGTTCATCTCTTTAGGATTTCGAATTCATATTTTATTTTGGGTATTTCTGTTCTTATCAGTCTCCTATATGTCTATCTGTTTGCAAGTGAGCCAGATCTGATTAAAATATCCCCAGGAGAAATCGAGTTCAGTCTAGGAGAAATCGAACTGAGGTTTGGTAAAATAACTTGCTCATCCAAAATCTTGCAATCTGTCTATCTTTCTCTTTTCTTTGGGATTTTGGGTTTATGCAGTTCCATTTGATTGGGTTGGTTACAGAACTTTTCAATCGCCTTTCACCACAAAACTTGAGAGAACAAAGAAGGATCGTGAGAGAAAGAGTAGTGAGTTATGTGTTGTGTTAAAGTTTGTTGATTTTGCAGGAACCATGTCAGGCGACAACAATGATCAAGCAGAGCAGACAACACCTACTGTCAATATTAATCCTTTTCAGATGCAGGCTATGATTCCTGAGATTACCAAGCAGGTCACAGATAATTTTCCAAAAAGAGAAGAGGAAGCCAATGAGTTCTTTTATGGAATAGACATCCTAGAAACAGAGCTGCTGACCGCCCTACAAGAAGAACCAGCGGAGAAGCGAGAGAGGATGATTCAGATGATGCTTATTCATCTTCAAGAAGGAGTGATGTTAGATCTTGGAGAAGCTACAACCAACGACCAAGAACTAATGACAACCTTGGTAATATCAAGCTGAGAATTCCACCTTTCCTTGGTAAGAATGATCCAAATGCTTACATGGAGGGGGAAAGAAAAATGGAGTTAGTTTTTGAGTGCCAAAACCACACTGAAGAGAAGAAAGTGAAGCTTGTTGCAACTGAGTTTAGTGGATATGCAGTCAACTGGTGGGAACAGATTATGAACAAGAGAAGACACACTGGAATTGCGCCACTTACTTCATGGTACGAGATGAAGACTCTCATGAAGGCTAAAATTGTTCCAAGTCACTATAGCAGAGATCTTCATCAAAAAAACTGACACAAGAAACTAAAAGTGTTGAAGATTACTTCCAGGAGATAGAAAATCTCATGATCAAGGCCAAGTTAATGAAGATGATGAATCAACCATGGAAATATTTCAGGGAGGCTTGAAAAGAGAACTGCAGGATCGACTAGAGATGCAAGAGTTCAACACCATGGAGGAAATTCTTCACAAAGCAATGCTTATTGAGCAACAAAACAAGAGGAAGTCCTATACCAGAAACCAGTATAGATCATCTTCTAAACCAGCCTACAACAAAGAAGAGAAGGCTTTCAACAAGCCAAAAGAGGAGATTAAGACTTCTGGAAATGGCAGAGATGACAAAGGGAAAGCTCCAGCCACGAGATCCAGAGATGTGAAGTGTTTTAAATGTCATGGCATTGGACATTATGCCAATGAGTGCTCAAACAAGAAGCTGATGGTCCTGCTCGAGAATGGAGAGTATGAATCTGAAGAAGAGAAACTCTTGATTGATACTGATGAAGAAAACATGGATTATCCAGTCAAGGGAGAGCTACTAGTTACTAGGAGAACTTTGAGTGTGAAGCAAAAGGAAGAAGAGCAGAACCAGCGTGAGAACCTGTTCCATAATAGATGTCAGATTCAAGAAAATGTTTGCATCTTGATTATTGGTGGAGGAAGTTGCACCAATGTGGCAAGCTCATCCCTGGTTGAGAAGCTTAATCTGAAGGTTCAGAAACACCCAAAGCCTTACACTCTGCAGTGGCTTCGTGAAGATGGAGATTTGAAAGTGCAGAAGCAAGTTACGGTTCCTGTCACCATTGGAAGATATGCAGATGAGATATTGTGTGATGTTCTTCCTATGGATGCTGGACATATTCTCTTAGGGAGACTTTGGCAGTATGATCACAAGGTGTTGCATGATGGATTCACAAATCGCCACTCCTTTGAGCACTAAGGAAAGAAGATCACATTAGTCCTACTTTTACCTCACGAAGTTCACCTTGACCATGTACAACTGAAAAACAAAAGAGAGGCTGACAAGGAACAGAAGGTAAGAAACTCCAATTTTTTTTTGTCAAGAATGTTGAGGTTAAGAGAAACATGTATGCTCAGCAGGCCATGATCTTGTTTGTTTACAAGAGAACACTAACCTCATCTTCTGACAGTGCACCGACTATTCCGAGTGAGTTTGATTTTATTTTGCAGGAGTATGGTGATGTCTTTGCAGAGGAAAATGTACAAGGTCTGCCTCCAATCCGTGGCATAGAACATCAGATTGATTTTGGGACAGGAGATTCCTTACCAAACATACCAGCTTATCGTTCCAACCCTGTAGAAACATTGGAGCTTCAAAGACAAGTTACTGAGCTTATGGATAAATGACACATCAGAGAGAGCCTCTGCCCTTGTGCTGTCCCTGTGCTGCTTGTTCCAAAGAAGGATGTAACCTGGAGAATGTATGTAGACTGTCGAGCCATCAACAACATCATGGTAAAGTACAGACATCCCATTCCTCGTCTTGATGATATGCTAGATGAACTTCATGGTTCTTGCTATTTTTCTAAAATTGACTTGAAAAGTGGGTATCATCAGATTAGAATGAAAGAGGGGGATGAATGGAAAACTGCTTTTAAAACAAAACATGGCTTGTATGAGTGGCTTGTGATGCCATTTGGTTTAACAAACGCCCCTAGCACTTTTATGAGACTCATGAATCATGTTTTGAGATCTTACATAGGGTTGTTTGTTGTGGTTTACTTTGATGACATCCTAATTTACAGTAAAACCTTGTCGTTTATGTTGAACATCTGAGAAAGGTTTTAGATGTCCTGAGGAAAGAAGTCTTGTTTGCCAATTATAAAAAGTGCTCTTTTGGAACAAATAACCTTGTTTTTTTAGGTTTTGTTGTTACTTCTCAGGAAATACAGGTGGATAAAGAGAAAGTAAAAGCTATAAGAGAGTGGCCAACTCCTAAAAACCTGGGAGAAGTGAGAAGTTTTCATGGTCTTGCTGGATTCTATAGGAGATTTGTGAAGGACTTTAGCACCACTGCTGCACCTCTCACTGAAGTGATCAAGAAAACTGTGGGATTCACTTGGGGTCCAGCTCAAGAAGAGGCTTTCAATCTATTAAAATGGAAGTTGACTAATGCACCACTTCTTATGCTTCCTGATTTTGTATAAACTTTTGAAATAGAGTGTGATGCTTCAGTTGTAAATATTGGAGCAGTTCTAATGCAGGAGAAGAAACCCATAGCTTATTTCAGTGAAAACCTTAGAGGTGCAACGTTGAACTATCCAACCTATGACAAAGAGCTCTATGCCCTGATCCGCGCACTCCAGACTTGGCAACACTATCTTTGGCTCAAGGATTTCGTCATTCATACTGATCATGAATCCTTGAAACACTTGAAGGGTCAGCAAAAGCTCAACAAAATACATGCCAAATGGGTGGGGTTCCTGGAAACATTTGTTGAAACGAAGAAAGGAATGACCAGAAGAAGAAGGTGGTTCATGATCCAAGTATTTACAAGAATATTAGATGATTCAGATACTTGGATATGAAGCTGGTCTGTACAGCTTGGAATGCAAGTCTGTCTGTATAGACTTGTCTCTCAAGCTACCAAGACTCAATACAAATTACTTTGGAGGGAAAGGAAAGTTTAAATGTACCTATGGTTGCCCCAGAAGAAAGAGAGACGTTGGGAGATATTTTGGATCAAGATGAATGATTAAAATAAGATGTCACCTATTCTGCTTAAGAAGAAAGCAGTTTTGACTTGTCACTTTTGCTCATCAGACTATGCCACCCTCTCTCTCCTGTCTCCTTCTCTTCTGCTGGACGAGCCAGAGCTTGTTTTTACCCTCTTGGTCTCTTCTATTTACCACAAAAGTATTTGTATGTATTCATAGATGTAGATTAATTTATTGTGCTCACTGCCTATTTAAAAAGCAGTTCATGTAACTGATTTGTTTAAAAAGAGTGAAGAGCTCTTTCTTCATATACTTTGTCACTAAACTCTCTAATTCTCTCAGTCTCCATTCTCTCTGGTTACTCACGAGCTCAGTCTCTCCAATACTCTCCATACTCTCCAAACTCTCATTCTCAGTTACTTATACTCTCAGCAATCTTGGTTACTCTCTTTGATACTCATACAAACTCTAATTCTCTCTGGTCCATTCTAAACCAGACACTTAATCTTACTTTTCCTCTTCATATTATCTCTATTCTCACATGGTATCAGAGCTATAAGCTCCTGAAAACCTTTCTCACTTCCGCAAATGAATCTCTGTTCAAGTTTCTCTGTAAAATCTGTTTGGTTACATCCTTTTATCATCTGGTCCAAAGATCTTCCAGGAGGGAAGAACCTCACCAGAAATCAAGATAAAGGAGTATATCATTCTCTGGAACTCAAGAAAGCTTCAGCTCAGTTCAGCAATCTTCATCAAATTCCAGTCTCTTGCAAAACCAGTATGAACATTCTATTGTCCACTGGTCCAAAACTCTCCAAGATGGAGAACACAAAAGAAATGGCGACCCAAGAAGCTGACAAGGGTCCAAAGAAGAAACCAAATCACCTCCACTGGTCGAAAATTCTGCAGAAAATCCATGGAGGAAACCATTCTTGGAGCAAAGTCACTGAAGAAGCTTCAAAGCTAGGATGTTCAAACTATTCTCTGTCCAACATAGCTGAAGCTCATTCTCTGGCCACCAAGACCCACGACCAGAATGAAGACATGAGGGGTTTTAATTGTTTACCTGACATGAAGGAAGGACATGTTGAGTTGAGGTATGCTGAGGAGTTAAGATGTTAAGGAAATATGGATAAGGCATGGACAGACTGTAAAGTGATCAGCATATTCCCAAAAGATGCTGATGATCTTCTTGTGGCTCCCCTTGGTTGACCGTTTGAAAAGAAGTGCTCCTTTCAATTCTGTCCACACATTTGCTCTTCCTTTTGTTTCTGTAAACCCTTGTAGCTCCTCTATATATGTTGCTTGTCGAGTATCAATAAGAACACACTGTTTTCAGTCTATATTTCTCTCTTTGCCGAAATGGATCTCTTTACACAAATCTCTCCCTAATCTCTCTATTCTCTTTGATTCTTTTCTTTTCTGTCTAATATAGTCTCTATAGTCTCTTATTCT
The DNA here is from genome assembly GCA_905132765.1 of Moricandia arvensis. Classification (NCBI taxonomy): domain Eukaryota; kingdom Viridiplantae; phylum Streptophyta; class Magnoliopsida; order Brassicales; family Brassicaceae; genus Moricandia; species Moricandia arvensis. Next base: position 99,726 of record CAJHQP010000228.1, on the reverse strand, counting down.
CTAAATATTTTATGGTATCAGAGCCAGGTTACTGATTGATATGATCATGGACCAGCTTATCAATAGAGACAATGAGACCATGAACCAACCAGCTGATGAAGATGCCTTAGCCATTCTAGAAGGTCCCATGACTCGTTCCAAAATGAAAACACCATGAAGCCATTAGATGGTTACTTAAGACTACACTGAAGCAAGAAGAATTGTCTTGGTCGAAGCTTGATCAACCAAGACACACTCATCACCAATCAATCTATTCCACCTTCAAGATGATCATCATCTAGGCAAGTAGGATTGTGTGTGCTCTTTTCCTCGCTTCCGGTTTTGTCCCACGTGGTTTTCTGGAGGAAGGTTTTTAACGAGGCCACAAGACTACTTCTCATATCTCCTAGGTTACTGATCTTGGTCCGGCCATATGAAGACCTTATATTATTTTTATCCTAAGTTTTTATGTTATGTTTTATTTCCAAAACAACTTTAGTCTTTGTTGTATTTTCGAGAGGAGCCTTTGTCTTACTCCTTTATTATGTTTTCGAGGTGTCTTTCATGTAAGGCACTCTCTCTATATGTTATGCACAAAAATGAATAAGAGAGTAAGCAATATTTTATCAAAAACCCTATTTTCTCTTCTCTCTTGTCTTTGGCGAGATTTAGAGTTCTGGTGTGTAATCCAGATTGCTGGTGTGTAATATCCAGCCTTGGAGTTTCTGTTTTAGTGTGTCATATCTGGATCAGATCCTCTTGGAGTATCAGTTGGAGAGCCATCCCTTCTGTGTCCCACTTCAATCCACATCCCTTGAAACAAATCGAGTCTCTGATTCTTTGTTGGCAAGGCTTATCCCTCTTAATCACTTCATCTATTCCATTGAGCATCCTAGGAGTTCATCAAGTGGTATCAGAGAAACTCTAGAAGGGAAGAGTTCTTATTCTATGATTTTCAAAATTGACTCTTCATATTCAGTCTGAAAATCAGTAGATCTTTGTGTTTGTATTCGAAAACTGATAGAATAGGATTCTTTGATCTTGTCTCCAGTTTGTTAACTTGAAAAAGTAAAATGGTATGAGGATGATGTTGGGTGAAGAAAGAGTCTTGTGCAAGAATAGGGTTAGACCTCCGGGAAAGATCCAGAAAGGCTTTAGGAGGGTCTAATGATGTCCAGAAGTAAGGCGGGTGCAAGGTTTGGGATAAGTCCAGAAGGGACTTAGACACCATTTGGGAGAGAATGGGCGAATGTGCAAAAATAGGGCAAACCGTACGGACGGTTCGACTCAAAAGCACTTTATATCGACCATTTTGAGGATTATGGGTTTGTTCAAACGTAGGGCGAAAAGTGTACGGACCAAACCCTAATCCGTACACTTCCATGATGAAGACTTGAGCCCCAAGTCATGAAGAACATTGTCTTAGGGAGTTTGATCCTTATCCAGAAACCAAAGTGAGGCATGGAGAGTTTATGTGGTAAGGGAATATGCCATAGGATCTTGTGGGTTGTCCATTCCACCTGGAAAGAGAAAGTAGCTTTACCTTTCCAGCCTTATCCCCACAAGGCAGCATCCTGGCCACTTATTCAAATGAAGCAATCCTGTCCATCCATTCAGTCAATTCGACAGCTAGCTCAAGCCTACACTAAGACCAGTCTTCACCTCATCTCAGCCATTCATTCTATCAAGTGTTTCTATCCATAGGATCTAGTTTTATTATTTTGCTACTTGTATTGCCTATAAAAGGCCATAAGGGGCTATTGTAAACAAATAAGCTGAATGGGGAAGTTCCCCTTTCTTCTTCATTATTCTCTGGTTACTTTGTCTCTCTAAACTCTCTATTCTCCTGATACTAAAGCTCTCTACTCTGGTTACTCAGGAAACTCCCCTAATCTCTCTCAATCTCATATTCTTTCTACATACTCTCATCACTCTTCATCAATCTTTCTTTCTCTTTGGGTACAACACAAGTCCGACCCTTTGTGGTTCATCTCATCACACACACACCAGCAAGTGAGATCTTTTGATATTGTATATGAATAAGTAAGAAGAATGAAACAAAGAACATATTATGGAACAAAGAGACTCGATTTAGACTAAGAGCGAAGAAAGATTAAGAAACTATGAAGAACATGTTTGAAGACTCGAAAATAATAGAGAGAACTGTATGCTTTATTCATCCACTCGGTGTTGCAATATATATAGAGGGTTACAAGGGTTTTCGTAAAGCAAGAGAAGAAAAGATGAGGCTGAGATAAAAAGAGGGGGCGCGCCTAATTCAAACTGAGGCTTCCTGACCAAGTAAATGGCATCAGCATATTTGACAAGATGTTGATCCTTCCAGCTCGTGCCAGCCTGTCCACGCGGCTCCCCTCTTCCTTTCCAACGGGTGGATAAGGTTACCTCCCAAGTAAAGCAGTCGGGTGACTTTGGTTTTACCCGAATGGTAAATCTTGGTCGAGATGCTTTTGGTCGACCTTGTACGGCCTGTACAGCCTTTACGGCCTATACGGCCTTGTACGGCCTTGTACGGCCTGTACGGCCTTGTACGAACAAGGTCGACCCAAACCCTTCTTCTCTCTTCTTTCTAATCAACCCCAAGATAGATACAAAAACTTAACAGTCCCCCTCAAGCTTGACCACAACTTAGCTGCCTTTGTAAACACATCCGCCAACTGATCCTCACTCCATGTATAACATGGCAAGATCACTCCCAAACCAATCATTTGCCTCACCTTGTGGCAATCAACCTCAATATGCTTGGTTCTTTCATGGAATACAGAGTTGGAAGCTATATGGATTGCGGCTTGGTTATCTCAGTGCATGGTCATTGGTGTAGACTGATCAATCTCCACATGCTTCAAAATCCCTTTGATCCACACCAGCTCGTTTGTAAGCTTCAGCATTGCCCTATACTCAGCTTCTGCACTGGAACAAGAGACCACCTTCTGCTTCTTGATCTTCCAGGTAACTAGGTTCCCACCTATGAAGGTGCAATATCCAGTGGTTCACTTCCTGTCCATCCTATCTCCTGCCCAATCCGCATCACAATAGCCTACCACTTCGGTGCTTCTGTTGCACCCCATCCATACTCCAAGGTTTGTTGATCCGTTTAGATACATCAGTATCCTCTCAACCATGTGCCAATAATGTTCCTTTGGAATTTGCATGTGTTGCCTCACCTGGTTCACAACAAAACAGATATCAGGTCAGGTAATGGTAAGATAGATCAACTTACTTACTAGCTTTCTATAAAGCTTAGGATCATGGAATGGCCGGCTATCTTCAATCTCCTCCTCACGAGGAACTTTGTACCCATCCTCTAGTGGCATCTTGGCTGTCTGCCCTCCATGTTTCCCTGCATCTTTCAAGAGATCAAGTGTATACTTTCTTTGGGACAGAAACAAACCTTCCTTGGATCTATATATCTCAATACCAAGGAAGTATTTCATCTCTCCCAAGTCTTTAATTTCAAATACAGATTTAAGGAAGTCTTTAGTGGATTGAATACCTGCCTTGTCACTTCCTGTGATGATGATATCATCAACATACACAAGAAGGACAACTATACCTGATGTAGTCGAGAGAGTGAACAAGGTATGATCCAGTTCGGATTTCTTGAACCCTTTTCTATTTAGAGTAGTGCTCAACTTGTTGTACCAGGCTCTAGGAGATTGTTTGAGACCATAGATTGCCTTCTTGAGCCGAAGAACATTTCCCTTCTTCACTAAGTGTTCCAGACCTGGTGGAGGATGCATATAGACCTCATCTTCAAGTTCTCCTTGAAGAAATGCGTTCTTCGCATCCATTTGCCACAAACCCCACTCAAGGTTAACTGCAAGAGACAATATGATTCTAATAGTGTGAAAAGGTATCCACATAATCTACTCCATAGGTTTGAGTAAAGCCTCTTGCAACCAACCTGGTTTTCCTTCTATCAATCTTCCCATTTGCCAAGTATTTGATGGTAAAGATCCATCTACTGGTTACTGCCTTCTTCCATTTTGGCAACTCACTTTCATACCAAGTGTCATTCTTGATCATTGCACTTGCCTCAGCACCAACTGAATCCTTCCATTCCTTGTCTTTAACAGCTTCCTCATAGGATCTTGGTATGTAGCTCTTGCCCAGACTGACCATAAAGGAACAATGCTCTTCTGGATACTCAGTAAAAGAGCAGACCACTTGAGATGGATGTGCAACCGCTTGGGCATTATAGTATACCCTAGTGTTAACCCAATCAGATGGTGGTCTTCTTATCCTAGAACTTCTCCTCAACTGTTGCTGCTGTTCTACTTCCCCTTCTTCAGGTTCTTCCTCCTCTTGATGCTCAGTACTTCTCCGACCTTCTTGAGTATCACCACCTTAATCATGAGACCCGGAACTTCTATCTTCCTCTGGAGAATCAAACTCCTCTTGACCTGAATCAAACTCCAATGCTGTCAGTGCTTCCACCTTCCTGATCTTCAGTGTTTTCCCCCTCATGACCAAGGTGGGGAGACTGATTTGCTTCATTTGTCCCTGTTGGACCATTTCCACTCGGGTTCTTGGTCACTCCAATGACAAGACCTTCCAAGATAATCCTTAGAGTTGCTGCCTTATCCGAGGTAAGGTCCTTAAACTCTTCTTGATTCTTTTCCTCATAATACCCCCTTTATTCTATTTACTTGACATCCCTAGACACACAACTCTTCTTGCTACTGGATCATAACATTTATATCCCTTTTGAGTTGTGGAGTAGCCTATGAAAATTGCTTTTGTACTCTTGGCTTCCAACTTGTTTCTCAGCTCTCCTGGAATCAGCACATAACACAAGCACCCAAAGACCCGCAGGTAGTCCACTGATAGCTTGTACTTGTTTAAGAGTTCAAAGGGATCTTGATCTTGTAATACCTTTGTGGGTTTGCGGTTGATCAGGTAACAAGTTGTAGTCACAGCATCACTCCAAAACCTCTTGGGAACATTGGCTTGAAACATTAAGGACCTTGCTACTTCCATGAGATGGCGATTCGTCCTCTCAACAACTCCATTTTTCTGAGGAGTATAAGGGCAACTAGTCTGGTGGAGAATCCCATGTTGAGCTAAGTGATCTTTGAACGCATGACTGCTATACTCCCCTCCATTATCTGATCTAAATATTTTAAACTTGGCATGATAATGGTTAGTCACATAAGATTGAAAGTTCTTAAATGCATCAAGGACCCTATCTTTTGATGGAATAAGTGTTAACCAGGTGTATTTGGATTTTTCATCAATGAATGTTACAAAGTACTTATGATTATCCCTAGATATGCAAGGTGCAGTCCACACATCAGAATAAATCAAATCAAAGCACTTTTCATAAACAGTAGATGATCTTGGAAAAACAGTCTTACAATGCTTGCCTAAAATGCAAGCTTCACACTCATTATTTTCAAAAACAACACCTGGTAACATCAAGTTCAAAGCTCGAACATGGGGATGTCCTAGTCTAGCATGCCACAAAGCATTCTTATTTAAAACAGAAGAAGCAGAAGTAAAAGAACAACTAAAATCAGAAACATGATCAAGATCTTCAAGCATATATAACTCGCCTTTGGTAACTCCTTTTCCAATCACCTTCTGGCTCTCAATATCCTGAAACTCAACATTGTTAGGACTGAATATAACCTTGCAATCCAAATCATTAGTGCACTTCTTAACAGATAACAAGTTTGAAGTGAAATCACGCATCTAGAAAGCTCTTGAGTTCTTACTAAACAGTTTTAGATTTCCTATTCCTTTAATAGGAATCTTATCACCATTAGCAATCATCACATGACCATTGCCTGGTTCAATGTCTTTGATCATACTGGTGTGACTTATCACGTGATGAGAAGCACCTGAGTCTACTATCAATGGTTTTGTTGAGCTACTAGCGATGTGACAAGCAATCTTAGGACTTGAAAAAGCAGGGTTTAGACGGTTCACTTCATTCTCTATTGTCCTACCAGTTCTAAACATCCCATCCTCATTCACATTTTCTATTTTACTAGCAATCATTGAAGCACCAAGAGAATAACCATTAAGGTTACAAAAGGTGTTACCATTCTCCTTGAGTATTTTGATGAGAGCTTCAATGTCAGACCTCCTTATGTAGTCTTGATCATTGCTCCGGCTGGTGTTTCCTGTGTAGGCAACCAGGGACCGTCCTTCACTCGTTTCCTTCTTATCACCATCGGTTGTCTTGCTTGTGCTCGCACCATTTAAGCTCTCCAAGATGTGAGCTCTAGCATCCCTCTCCTTCATAAACTTGGCCGACTTGAGATGTGGGTGGAGGATCCAGCATTGACTCTTCTTGTGGCCATGCTTCTTGCAGCGATCACAGTTACCATTGAACCTCATGTCTTCATACTTGTTGTAACCCGCCTTGTTTGCCATTGGAGCTTCAGCTTGATCAGTTTGCACAGCTTGGTTAGCTAGAGTAATTTCTCCCTTGCCTCCAAAGAACCTAATAGACCCTTGTTCCTTTTGGATCTGAGCACACACATCATCTAAAGTTAGAAGCTTCTCGGCTCTCAAGATATGCTTGATGAGGCTGTTTTAGGATGGGTTTAGAGTAAGGAGGAGTCCAAAGACCTTATCTTGCTCTCGCCTCTCATTCAACTCATCAACATCAACCGTGTTGGCTCTTAGCATTTCAAGCTCAGACCAGAGTGCCCAGAACCTCCCAAGATGCTTAGTGAACTCCATATCTTCTTGTATCAACCCATTGATTGCTCTATTCACCTCAAACACCCGACTTAGATTTGAGATGTTCCCATACACTTTCTTCAAGGTATCCCATAGATCCTTTGCAGTTTCACAATAGCTATAAGCTTCCATGATAGAGGTCTCTAGAGATCCTTGAAGAAGTGTCATCACCATCATGTCTTCTTGCTGCCATTTCTCCACTTCACTTGTGGCATCCGCAGCTTCCCATTCTTGAGTAATGAGTTTAGGAGCCTCACCGGAAGTGATATGAACCCATAGACCCTTACTTCCCATGGCAGTCTTCACTAGACGAGACCACAATAGATAGTTATTCCCCTTGAAAGTAACCGGAACCTTCATGCTAATACTCTCCATCTTCAACCAGCTTGACTTCAAAAGCTTGGAAACGGTTAGATCTGGAACTTAGAACACTGATGAACCCAGAAACACAAGTAAATGTTGAGTATTTGAAAAAAGGAATGAAAGACTCAAGCTTTTGCAACACACAAGTATCAAACTTCAGTCTTCTACCGGATCTACACAAAACCATCTTACATCTTCAAAAAGTTTCAAGATCTTCATTGACTTGAAGAAGACAATCCTAGATGATGATTAGCCTGGCTCTGATACCATGAGATCTTTTGATATTGTAGATGAATAAGTAAGAAGAATGAAACAAAGAACCGATTATGGAACAAAGAGACTCGATTTAGACTAAGAGCGAAGAAAGATTAAGAGACTATGAAGAACATGTTTGAAGACTCGAAAATAATAGAGAGAACTATATACTTTATTCATCCACTCGGGGTTGCAATATATAGAGAGGGATACAAGGGTTTTTGTAAAGCAAGAGAAGAAAAGATGTGGCTGAGATCAAAAGAGGGGGCGCGCCTAATTCAAACTGAGGCTTCCTGGCCAAGTAAATGGCATCAGCATCTTTGACAAGATGCTAATCCTTCCAGCTCGTGCCAGCATGTCCACACGGCTCCCTTCTTCCTTTTTAACGGGTGGATAAGGTTACCTCCCAAGTAAAGGAGTCGGGTGACTTTGGTTTTACCCGAATGGTAAATCTTGGTCGAGATGGTTTTGGTCGACCTTGTACGGCCTGTATGGACTTGTACGGCCTGTATGGACTTGTACGGCCTTGTACGGTCTGTACGGCTTTGTACGGATAAGGTCGTCCTAAACCCTTCTTCTCTCTTCTTTCTAATCAACCTCAAGATAGATACCACAACTTAACAGCTAGTACTCTCAAAATCTCACATGGTATCAGAGCCAGGTTCATCAAAACTTGGTTCTTATCTTCCGCAAGCTCAAACTCACTCCCATGCCATTTCCAAACTGATGAAGAAGCTCATGTCCTGCCAGTTTTTTAAACTCTTCAAGATGAAGACTTTCCCATCCATGGCGTTCAGAAGCTCCCCATAGTCCATCCTCTTATCTCTCATGTCCGTCCTGACGAAAGAAAATCCTTGGTGTTAAGTTGTGGTATCTATCTTGGGGTTGATTAGAAAAAAGAGAGGAGAAGGGTTTGGGTCGACCTTGTCCATACAAGGCCGTACAGTCCATACATGGCCATACAAGTCCGTACATACCGTACAAGGCCGTACAGGCCATACAAGCCGTACAAGGTCGACCAAAAGCATCTCGACCAAGTTTTCCCATTCGGGTAAAACCAAAGTCACCCGACTGCTTTACTTGGGAGGTAACCTTATCCACTCGTTGGAAAGGAAGAATAAAGCCAAGTGAACAGGCTGACAAGAGCTGGAAGGATCAGCATCTTGTCAAAGATGCTGATGCCATTTACTTGGCCAGGAAACCTCGGTTTGAATTAGGTGAGCCCCTTCTTTTGATCTCAGCCACATCCTTTCTTCTCTTGCTTTACGAAAACCATTTTATCCCTCTCTATATATTGCAACCCCGAGTGGATGAATAAAGATACATATCTCGATAATATTTCGAGTCTTCAAACATGTTCTTCATAGTCTCTTAATCTTTCTTTGTTCTTAGTCTAAATCGAGTCCCTTTGTTCTATAATCTGTTCTTAGTCTCATTATTCTTACTTATTCATCTTCTTAATTATTCATCTACAATATCAAAAGATCTCATGGTATTAGAGCCTGGTTAATGATAATCTGGGTTTTTGTTCTTCATGTCGATGAAGATCAAGGTTGAAACTTTTTGAAGATCTAAGGTGGTTTCTTGTAGATCCGGGTAGAAAACTGAAGTTTGATACTTGTGTGTTGCAAAAGCTTGAGTCTTTCGTTCCTACCTTCAAAGACTCAACCTTTTCTTGTGTTTTGGGTTCATCAGTGTTCTAAGTTCTAGATCTAACTGTTTCCAAGCTTTTGAAGTCAAGCTGGTTGAAGATGGAGAGTGTTAGCATGAAGGTTCTGGTTACTCTCAAGGGGAGTAACTATCTATTGTGGTCTCGTCTAGTGAAGACTGCCGTGGAAAGTAAGGGTCTATGGGGTCATATCACATCTGGTGAGGCTTGTAAACTCATTACTCAAGAAGGGGAAGCTGCGGATGCCACAAGTGAAGTGGAGAAATGGCAGCAAGAAGACATGATGGTAATGACACTTCTTCAAGGATCTCTAGAGACCTCAATCATGGAAGCTTATAGCTACTGTGAAACTGCTAAGGATCTATGGGTTACCTTAAAGAAAGTGTATGTGAACATCTCATACCTAAGCCAGGTGTTTGAGGTGAAGAGAGCAATCAATGGGTTGATACAAAAGGAATGGAGTTCACTAAGCACCTTGGGAGGTTCTGGGCACTCTGGTCTGAGCTTGAGATGCTAAGACCTAGCACGGTTGATGCTGATGAGTTGAATGAGAGGCGTGAGAAATATAAGGTCTTTGGACTCCTCCTCACTCTAAACCCAGCCTACAACAGCCTCATCAAGCATATTTTGAGAGCTGAGAAGCTTCCAACCCTAGAAGATGTGTGTGCTCAGATCCAAAAGGAACAAGGGTCTATTGGGTTGTTTGGGGGAAAGGGGGAGCTCACTCTGGCTAACCAAGCTGCGCATACTGATCAAGCTGAAGCTCTAATGGCAAACACGGAGGCTTACAACAAGTATGAAGACAGGAGGTTCAATGGTAACTGTGATCACTGCAAGAAGCATGGCCACAAGAAGAGTCAATGCTGGATCCCCCACCCACATCTCAGGCCGGCTAAGTTCATGAAGGAGAGGGATGCTAGAGCTCACATCTCGGAGGGCTAAAATGGTGCGTACTCAAGAAAGACAACCGATGGTGATAAGAAGGAGACGAGTGAAGGACGGTCCCTGGTTGCCTACACAGGAAACACCAGCCGGAGCAATGATCAAGACTACATAAGGAGGTCTGACATTGAAGCTCTCATCAAAATACTCAAGGAGAATGGTAACACCTTTTGTAACCTTAATGGTTATTCTCTTGGTGCTTCAATGATTGCTAGTAAAATAGAAAATGGAATGAGGATGGGATGTTTAGAACTGGTAGGACAATTGAGAATGATGTGAACCGTCTAAACCCTGCTTTTTCAAGTCCTAAGATTGCTTGTCACATTGCTAGTAGCTCAACTAAACCATTGATAGTAGACATTGAACCGGGCAATGGTCATGTGATGATTGCTAATGGTGATAAGATTCCTATTAGAGGAATATGAAATCTAAAACTGTTTACTAATAACTCAAGGCTTTCTAGATGCCTGATTTCACTTCAAACTTGTTATATGTTAAGAAGTGCACTAATGATTTGGATTGCTAGGTTATATTCAGTCCTAACAATGTTGAGTTTCAGGATATTGAGAGCCAAAAGGGGATTGGAAAAGGAGTTACCAAAGGCGAGTTATATATGCTTGAAGATCTTGATCATGTTTCTGATTTTAGTTGTTCTTTTACTTCTGCTTCTTCTATTTTAAATAAGAATGCTTTGTGGCAGGATAGACTAGGACATCCCCATGTTCGAGCTTTGAACTTGATGTTACCAGGTGTTGTTTTTGAAAATAATGAGTGTGAAGCTTGCATTTTAGGCAAGCATTGTAAGACTGTTTTTCCAAGATCATATACTGTTTATGAAAAGTGCTTTGATTTGATTCATTCTGATGTGTGAACTGCACCTTGCATATCTAGGGATAATCATAAGTACTTTGTAACATTCATTGATGAAAAATCCAAATACACCTGGTTAACACTTATTCCATCAAAAGATTGGGTCCTTGATACATTTAAGAACTTTCAACCTTATGTGACTAACCATTATCATGCTAAGTTTAGAATCTTTAGATCAGATAATGGAGGGGAGTATACCAGTCATGCGTTCAAAGATAACTTAGCTCAACATGGGATTCTTCATCAGACTAGTTGCCCTTATACTCCTCAGCAAAATGGAGTTGCTGAGAGGAAGAATCGCCATCTTATGGAAGTAGCAAGGTCCTTAATGTTTCAAGCCAATGTTCCCAAGAGGTTTTGTGTTGGATTTTACCAGAGTATAAGGATCTGGGTTTGTGTGTGATGACCAAGCCTTTAAAGGCAGAGATGAACTCGAGATGAAGGAGAGAAGGGTTCTGGTTTTGCTTGTGTTTACTTGAATCAGAATCAGAGATTAAGAGAGACTTAGAGAGATTAAAGAGACTAAGAAAGGGATAGACTAAGAGGGATTCTAACTCCAGAACACTAAGCTTTTCATTTAGAAGTGGAGAGGGGAAATCCCCTCACTCCCTTAAGAGTTACAAATGATAGAGATGAGTTTATATAGAGAGAGATGGAGAGATACACGATTTAAAACCCTAAGCATGTGGAGTCAAAGGTATTTGGGCGCCTGGTTTGAAATATGTGGCTAGAATTGCTCACATGCTTTGGACAGCCTGTCCAAAGCTTGCTCTTCCTTTTGGGGAGTGGATAAGGTTATGGATAAGGTTCTTCCTTAGCTTTATGGGAAGTGGATAACCTTATCCAAACCTCAGCACCTTCCTGGAAGCTCCCCTTGGCCGAATATACCAAAGGCATCTTCCTTTGGTCGCCTAAACCCATCCTTTACACCCAAGTCTTTGATCTACACTTCAACCCTAAACCTTTCTTGCCTCACACGCTTTGATGTTGCCTTAGGTTACAAATCTTGGTCATTTTAGGATCCCTTGATGTGATCTAACCTTCCCAAGCCTCAAACTCATCTCAATGATCAAATGGTCGAGTCTAAATATTTATGGGTCGAGTTTGGTCCCTACGGATCCGTACGGTCCGTACAGTCCGTACGGTCATACCACCATCCGTACAACTCACCCAAACACTACCCATTTGATCCCTACTCTTCACCAAAGATTCCCAAGGTCTTCCTTAGACTTCTCCTTGATGTGCCTCAGTCTCTTGCATAGTCAGAAGCTGTCCACAGCCTTCTCCATACTCGTTGCACAAGATCCTTCACACCACACTATCTTCTTTGCCTCCATCTCATCTCTTATAAGTCTCATTGTATATCTTCAAGTTAACACTCCCCCTCAAGCTTGACTCTAGTGATCCTAAGTGAAGATTGGAACCTTGAAGAGTCTCCTAATTAAAAACCTTATCAAAGAAAACCCTTTTTAGGATAAAACCTTGATAAGGAAAAGAGTAAGATCTCCAAGGCCTAGGGATTGGCCAGTGAGTTCTTTGTGTCTCAACCAGTGTGGTGGACACAAAGAACTCTGGATCATGGCCCTCACTGTGGTGCAAGTCTGGACCGACTTTCATTGCACACCACTAACTCTTCTTGACCTCATCTAGCTCATGTCACACTGATCTTGGTCTCTCCCCCTTTCACCCAACTTCTTGTTGGGTTAAGTGCTCGGATTACCAAGATACAAACTCCATTCAGCACCATCTTCATTCTCTGTCTTGGTTGCTTCTTATTCTTGAATAACCACCAAGGACTCCATCTTCACATATCATTGAAGCTTCTCAATACTCCCCCTCAAGCTTGACCATGTGGAACAAGTCAAGCTTGGAAGGATTGCTTCATGATCTTGGACTACAAACCATTACACACTCACTTATGATTCTGCTATCTTCACGAAATGCTAGTGTCTTCATCAGCTCTCTAAAACCACCTCAAACCCTGAAGCCGCATTGCTAGAGTAACCTTCTTCATGACACAACCAAGACTGCTCTGAACAGCCTCTTGTCTAGACACGCCACTGCCTAAACCCGGATAGCTTCATCTTCATTCTCTTGTAATGGTAAGGAGGAAACATGTCTTCAACTTAGATCACCAGGTAGCTCACTCAAGTCCCCACCTTAAGCTTGAAAGTGAGCCTGAATAAGCATCCAAACAAGGAGCACACCACCCCAACAGTTGTGCTTAAACCACTGGTCCACCTCCATGTCTTCAGCTTCAATTACCCATGGATCACTGGCCTTCCTCATGACTTTGGTGGTGACCTTTTTCTTCTTGTGTACCTTGAACCAGAAGCTCAACAACTTTCATGGTCTGCGCTTCTTATAACCGGATACTACACCAAGAATCTTCCCATTGCTCCACACAATGGACCAAGTCTTCCTCTTGTTCTGGATTGATGCTGAACAAGTGACACTCCTTGTGCATCCTGAAACAACACTCAAACTCCAAACAAGATAAGACACACTTGCATTGGGATCAAACCTTGACTAATCATTAAGTTTGATCACCAATGTCACAAGCTTTGCACTTAGACAGCATCTCATCATTATTGAGATCCATCTAATGCAAGCTTACCACTCTCTAAATGCTATTACACATCACTTAGGCAACCATTCCCTGCCTTAAACGACCCTTAGACATAAGTCTAGATGTCTCAAACTTAAGGCAGCCCCAATGACAATAGTATGCAACAGCCTTAACCTATTTACTTCATGAATGCAATCCGGATTAGATACAATTATCTATCATCCTAGCAAGCCATTCATTAGAATATAGACTAAGCATCATTATCATTTCCAAATACCATACCCAAATGCTTCACTTTAATCAGTTTCTATTCATGTATGCAAGCAGATTCAGAACATGCTATCTAATATCATGTTAAGCAACATTTAGAACTGGAGTAAGCACTTTAAACACTCAACCATTCAAAACGAGTCATCTAAACATCCTGTGATAGATTCTAAACATTCATATCTAGCAATCTTAATACATCCTCAGGTCTCAAACACATGACACAACACATTCAGTTCATAAACTATCAAGCTTTATAACAAGGGACAGTAGGTTCTTACAAACAAGGAACTAGTGTTAGTTCCTTGACCACCTTTGATTCATGGCAAGATCAGGGGCTATTGGTCGCGATTCCAACACCTCCTTCCTCCATGGACCTTCCCTTGGACTCTCCATGCCTAAAGTCCCGACCTTTCTCCATATTTTGGTCGCCACGACCAGTAACAAGGTGAAAGATTTCACCTTTCTTCCTGGTCTTTGAATAAGGACACACGCCTGGACTGATTTGTTGAAGAGGGTAGCTAATGCACTCCATAACTTCTGGATCCGAGGCTCTCCTTTCTTCTGGACTGCATGAGAGAGTATGCGACTTCAAGAACAACTTCTGGGTTTGCAGATGAACTCCTTCTTGTAGAGGATGAACCGGCTGGAAAGGAAGCTCCTTTCTGAATTTTGATGGCAGGAGAGAAAGCCTTGATCTTTGCGGAAGCTAGAAACCAAGTTCTGATGAACCTAGCTCTAATACCATGTTGGATTTTACCAGAGTATAAGGATCTGGGTTTGTGTGTGATGAACAAGCCTTTAAAGGCAGTGATGAACTCGAGATGAAGGAGAGAAGGGTCCTGGTTTTGCTTGTATTTACTTGAATCAGAATCAGAGATTAAGAGAGACTTAGAGAGATTAAAGAGACTAAGAAAGGGATAGACTAAGAGGGATTCTAACTCAAGAACACTAAGCTTGTCATTTAGAAGTGGAGAGGGGAAATCCCCCTTACTCCCTTAAGAGTTATAAATGATAGAGATGAGTTTATATAGATAGAGATGGAGAGATACACGATTTAAAACCCTAAGCATGTGGAGTCAAATGTATTTGGGCGCCTGGTTTGAAATATGTGGCTAGAATTGCTCACATGCTTTGTACAGCATGTCCAAAGCTTGCACTTCCTTTTGGGGAGTGGATAAGGTTATGGATAAGGTTCTTCCTTTGCTTTATGGGAAGTGGATAACCTTATCCAAACCTCAGCACCTTCCTGGAAGCTCCCCTTGGCCGAATATACCAAAGGCATCTACCTTTGGTCGCCTAAACCCTTCCTTTACACCCGAGTCTTTGATCTACACTTCAACCCTAAACCTTCCTTGCCTCACACGCTTTGATGTTGCCTTAGGTTACAAGTCTTGATCATTTTAGGATCTCTTTATGTGCCCTAACCTTCCCAAGCCTCAAACTCATCTTCAATGATCAAATGGTCGAGTCTAAATATTTATGGGTCGAGTTTGGTCTGTATGGATCCGTACAGTCCATACGGTCGTACGGCCATCCGTTCAACTCACCCAAACACTGCCCATTTGATCCTTACTCTTCACCAAAGCTTCCCAAGGTCTTCCTTAGACTTCTCCTTGATGTTCCTCAGTCTCTTGCACACTCAGAAGCTGTCCACAGCCTTCTCCATACTCGTTGCACAAGATCCTTCACACCACACTATCTTCTTTGCCTCAATCTCATCTCTTATAAGTCTCAATGTATCTCTTCAAGTTAACATTTTGGAGTGATGTTGTGAGTACAGCTTGTTACCTGTTCAACCGCACACCCACAAAGGTATTACAAGATCAAGCTCCCTTTGAAGTGTTAAACAAGTACAAGCCATCAGTGGACTACCTGCGGGTCTTTGGGTGCTTGTGTTATGTGCTGATTCCAGGAGAGCTGAAAAACAAATTGGAAGCTAAGAGTACAAATGCAATTTTTATAGGCTACTCCACAACTCAAAAGGGATATAAGTGTTATGATCCGGTGGCAAGAAGAGTTATGGTGTCTAGGGATGTCAAGTTCATAGATGAAAGGGGTATTATGAGGAAAAGAATCAAGAAGATTTTAAGGACCTTACCTCAGATAAGGCAGAAACTCTAAGGATCATCTTGGAAGGTCTTGGCATTGGAGTAACCAAGAACCCAAATGGAAGTGGTCCAGCAGGGACAAATGAAGCAAACCAGTCTACCCACCTTGGTCATGAGGGGGGAAACACTGAAGATCAAGAAGGTTGAAACTCTGGCAGTAGTGAAGAGTTTGATTCAGGACAAGAAGAGTTTAATTCTCCCGAAGAAGATAAAAGCTCCGGGTCTCATGATCAAGGTGGTGATACTCAAGAAGGTCAGAGAAGTACTTAGCATCAAGAGGAGGAAGAACCTGAAGAAGGGGGAGTCGAACAGTAGCAACAGTTGTGGAGAAGCTCAAGGATAAGAAGACCACCATCTGATTGGGTTCACACTAGGGTATACTATAATGCCCAAGCGGTTGCACACCCATCTCAGGTGGTCTGCTCATTTACTCATTATCCATAAGAGCATTGTTCCTTTATGGTTAGTCTGGACGAGAGCTATATACCAAGATCCTATGAGGAAGCTGTTAAAGACAAGGAATGGAAGGATTCAGTTGGTGCTGAGGCAAGTGCGATGATCAAGAATGACACGTGGTATGAAAGTGAGTTGCCAAAAGGGAAGAAAGCAGTGACCAGTAGATGGATCTTTACCATCAACTACCTGGCGAATGGAAAGATTGATAGAAGGAAAACCAGGTTGGTTGCAAGAGGCTTTACTCAAACCTATGGAGAAGATTATGTGGATACCTTTGCGCCAGTTGCAAAGCTTCACACTATTAGAATCATATTGTCTCTTGCGGTTAACCTTGAGTGGGGTCTGTGGCAAATGGATGTGAAGAAGGCCTTCCTTCAAGGAGAACTTAAAGATGAGGTCTATATGCATCCTCCACTAGGTCTGGAACACTTACTGAAGAAGGGAAATGTTCTTCGGCTCAAGAAGGCAATCTATGGTCTCAAACAATCTCCTAGAGCATGGTATAACAAGTTGAGCACTACTCTGAATGGCAAAGTGTTCAAGAAATCTGAACTGGATCATACCTTGTTCACTCTCTCGACCACATCACGTATAGTTGTCCTTCTTGTGTATGTTGATGATATCATCATCACAGGAAGTGAAAAGGCAGGTATTCAATCCACTAAAGACTTCCTTAAAATTTGTTTTTGAAATTAAAGACTTGGGAGAGATGAAATACTTCCTTTGTATTGAGATATGTAGATCCAAGGAAGGATTGTTTCTGTCCCAAAGAAAATATACACTAGATCTCTTGAAAGATGCACGGAAACATGGAGGGAAGACAGCCAAGATGCCACTAGAGGATGGGTACAAAGTTCC
Organism: Moricandia arvensis; assembly: GCA_905132765.1. Classification (NCBI taxonomy): domain Eukaryota; kingdom Viridiplantae; phylum Streptophyta; class Magnoliopsida; order Brassicales; family Brassicaceae; genus Moricandia; species Moricandia arvensis. The sequence goes on along the minus strand of CAJHQP010000228.1, from coordinate 82,676 downwards.
CCATGAGGGGGAGATTGATGATAGTCGGCCATTCCATGATCCTAAGCTTTATAGAAAGCATTTTGCTAAGTTGATCTATCTTACCATTACCCGACCTGATGTCTGTTTTGCTGTGAACCAGGTGAGCCAACACATGCAAATTCCAAAGGACCATTATTGGCACATGGTTGAGAGGATCCTGATGTATCTAAAAGGATCACAAAACCTTGGAGTATGGATAAGGTGCAATAGGAGCACCGAAGTGGTGGGCTATTGTGATGCGGATTGGCAGGAGATAGGATGGACAGGAAGTTGACCACTGGATATTGAACCTTCATAGGTGGGAACCTAGTTACCTGGAAGAGCAAGAAGCATAAGGTGGTCTCTTGTTCCAGTGCAGAAGCTGAGTATAGGGAAATGCTGAAGATTACAAACGAGGTGGTGTGGATCAAAGGCATTCTGAAGCATCTGATCAGTCTACACCAATGACTATGCATTGTGATAACCAAGCCGCAATCCATATAGCTTCCAACTCAGTATTCCATGAAAGAACCAAGCATATTGAGGTTGATTGCCACAAGGTGAGGCAAATGATTGGATTACGAGTGATCTTGCCATGCTATACAAGAAGTGAGGATCAGTTTGCGGATGTGTTTACAAAGGCATCTAGACAGAAGACAATGGAGTCCATCCATGTGAGGTTGGGACTCATTGATCTAACCCAACTTAGCTAATCCCCTGCTATAGGGTCTTTACTCTTTTTCCCTCATCCGGGTTTTATCGCAAAAAAGGTTTTCCTTGGTGAGGTTTTTAATGAGGAAGACCTCATAGCCTTCCAAGCTTGACTTGTTCCATATGGGTTGATTAGAAAGAAGAGAGAAGAAGGGTTTGGGTTGACCTTGTCCGTACAAGGCCGTACAAGGCCGTATAAGGCCGTACAAGGCCGTACAAGGCCGTACAGGCCGTATGACACACACCTAGGATGCTTCTTTGGTTGACGGGAGGATAGATCCTTGCAAGAACGAATCAGAGACTCAAGCTCTTCAAGGCTGTGGATTGAATGGTGACACAAGAGGGATGAGAGCACTCTTGATACTCCTAGATGACTAACTCGGATATGACACACCAAGATAGACACCCTTAAAGCTCTAGATATTACACACCAGAAGACACTCGACAAGCTTTTAGAGAGAGAGCCGTCAAGGGACCAAAAGACTTGATAATAGATTGCTTGAGTACAATAGGGTTTGCGGAAAACCTTAAATAAAAGAAACTAAAGAACAAGCTCGAGGGTTTCGGAAATATAACCTAAAACTCTAGTCTTATAAATAACAAAAGATAAACTGGATAGTCTTCAGGTAGTCTTGGGCCGAGATAGGGCCTAAGTGATTTGTAAGACAAGTCGTGGCCTCGTTAAAAACCTTCCTCCGGAAAACCTCGTGGGACAAAACGAAAAGCAAGGAAAAGAGCATACACCAAATGTCTTGCCTAAACACTAGCTCAACTTGATGTAGAGATAGCTTGAATGGTGATTAAGATATCTCGGACCATCAAACCTTGTCCAAGACTTTCTTCTTGTTGTGGATGTGAAGTGAGTAATCCTACAACAGTCTCCTTGAGTTTCTTGGCCCTGGAACGGGTAATGGGACCTTTTGGAATGGTCAAAGCATCATCACCAGGCTGCTGTTGCATTGTGGCATCATGTGGCTCGTCTAAGATCTCTTTGCCCTCTTTGGTAAGCTGGTCCATGATCACAACATCCACTCCCTCTTGAAAAGTATTTGTCCTCAAATCTGGTTCATCAACAACAAAAGGAACCTAGTCAGTAACATTGAAGCTATTAGACACATCATACTTACCTTGGAGATCAAGTTTGTAGGCATTGTCATTGATTTTGTGGATGATCTCGAAGCGTCCATCAATTCTTGGCATCAGCATGGACTTCCTCTCGTTGGGGAACCTATCTTTCCTTAGGTGAAGCCAAACCTTGTCACCAACTTCAAAGAGCTGCACACGCCTTCCCTTGTTGGCTTGTTTCTCATAGTACTTAGTTTTCTGTTCAATGTTTTTTCTAGCCTTCTCATGGATTTGCTGGACCATATCAGATTTCTTCTTACCGTCCAAACAAACCCTTTCACACTCAGGTAATAGCATTAGATCCAAAGGAGAAGTGGGATTGAACCCATAAACAATTTTAAAAGGAGAATACTTAGAAGCAGAATGCATGGCAAGATTGTATGTAAATTCACAATGAGGTAAGTAATCTTCCCAAGTTTTCAAGTTCTTTTTGATGAATGCACACATGAGTGTTCCTAGGGTCCTATTAACTACCTCAGTTTGTCCATCAGTTTGCGGATGACATGTAGTAGAAAACAACAACTTAGTGCCTAGCTTAGACCAAAGAGTCTTCCAAAAGTAACTAAGAAACTTAGTATCCCTATCAGAAACTATAGTCCTAGGCATCCCATGTAAACGAACAACCTCTTTAAAGAACAAGTTAGCAACATGCAATGCATCATCAGTCTTATGACAAGCTATGAAATGTGCCATTTTAGAGAACCTATCAACAACAACAAATATGGAGTCCTTTCCGGCTCTAGTCCTAGGCAATCCAACAATGAAATCCATGGATATGTCATTCCAAGGATGATGGGGAATTTGTAAAGGTGTGTACAAACCATGAGACTGGACTTGGGACTTAGCATGCTTGCAAGTATCATACCTTCCACAGATTCTCACAACATCTCTTTTCATGTGTGGCCAATAGAAGTGATCCTGCAAAACTTTAAGGGTCTTGGGAAACCCAAAATGTCCCATTAGACTGCGCCCATGGGATTCCCTAACAAATAGATCTTGTAGAGAACAATTAGGCACACACAATATGTTATCATAAAACAAGAATCCATCTTGCCTAAAGTAATGCCCTGCAGCATATTTCTCACAAGACACATAAGCTTGTTTAAAATCAAGGTCACTCTCATACATGTCTTTAATCTGCTCAAAACCTAGTAGCTTAGCATCAAGAGTGGTCAAGAGAACATACCTCCAAGATAGTGCATCAGCAACTATGTTCTCCCTACCTTTTTTGTATTTGATCACGTATGGAAATGTCTCAATGAACTCAACCTATCTTGTGTGTCTCTTACTAAGCTTACTATGCCCTTTGAGATACTTTAGGGACTCATGATCAGTGTGGATGACAAACTCCTTGGGCCACAAGTAATGTTGCCATGTTTGCAAGGCCCTCACCAAAGCATAGAGTTATTTGTGATAGGTGGCATAGTTGAGAGTGGCTCCTCCAAGCTTCTTACAGAAGTAGGCGATGGGTTTCCTATCCTGCATCAACACAACACAAATTCCAATCCCTGAGGCATCACATTCAATTTCAAAGGTTTTAGTAATGTCAGGAAGCATTAAGAGAGGTGATTGAGTAAGCTTCTCTTTAAGGGTTTGAATGCGGCTTCTTGTGCTTCTCCCCATTTGAATCCTACATCCTTCTTGATTACTTCAGTCAATGGGGCTGCAATGGTGCTAAAGTCCCTCACAAAGCGCCTGTAAAAACTATCAAGCCCATGGAAACTTCTCACTTCTCCTACTGTGGTTGGGCTTGGCCAGTCCTTGATGGCTTTGACCTTCTCCTCGTCCACCTTAACTCCATCTTCACTCACAACAAAGCCTAGAAAGACCAAGTTATCTGTGCAAAAAGTACATTTCTTCAAGTTGGCAAAGAGTTTCTCATTTCTTAACACATTAAGAACATCCCTAAGATGTTCTATATGATCCTCAAAGTTCTTGATATATACTAAGATGTCATCAAAGTAAGATGCCTGTGAATGATCTAAGAACATGATTCATCAATCTCATGAATGTATTAGGTGCATTTGTTAATCCAACTGGGATAACTAACCACTCATACAAACCATGCTTAGTCTTAAATGCAGTTTTCCATTAATCTCCTTCTTTCATCCTAATCTGATGATAACCACTTTTCAAATCTATCTTAGAGAAGATGCAAGAACCATGTAATTCATCAAGCATAATATCTAATCTAGGTATAGGATGGTGATACTTGACTGAGATGTTGTTGATTGATCTACAATCAACACACATGCGCCAAGTATTATCCTTCTTAGGCACAAGGAGCACTGGTACAGCACATGGGCCTAAACTCTCTCGGATATAGCCCTTCTCCATGAGTTCCTCTACTTGTCTTTGCAAGTCCTTTGTCTCAACCGGATTGGTTCTGTAAGCTGGCCGGTTTGGAAGTGTAGATCCTGGAACAAAGTCTATCTGATGCTCAATCCCACGCAAGGGAGGTAAACCAATGGGATTGTCCTTGGGAAATACATCTTGAAACTCCTGCAAAAGAGAAACCATTTCACTCGGATACACCGGTGTAGAATCTGTTAAGTTCAAAAGAATTTTCTTTAAACACAAGTAAGATAGCTGGTTTTTAAGAGTAGAGAGTTCTTTTGATATCACCCATGTTTGCATAGAAGTTTGGCTGCTTAGTTCCAGCCGGTTTGAGATCAATCTCCTTCTTCTTTTGGAGCTGAATCTGATCATGCTGAACTTCCTTAGGTGTTAAAGGAACCAGGACAGTCTTGCGGCCCTTGAACTCAAAGGAATGCTTGTTGGTGAAACCATCATGGATGACTCGGCGATCAGATTGCCAAGGCCTCCCAAGAAGTATGTGACCAGCTTCCATAGGTAAGACATCACACAAGACCTCATCTTCATATCTTCCTATGGCTAAAGGAATGAGAACTTGATTAGAGACCTTTATGGTGGTCTTCTTCATTCAGCCATTGTAGCCGATAAGGCTTTGGGTGCTTCTGAACCTTCAAACCCAACTTCTTGACCATTGTCTCACTAGCAGCATTCACACAACTGCCTCCATCAACTATGAGGCTGCAAACCTTTCCTTGGACCAAGCACCTTGTGTAGAACAGGTTCTCACGTTGCTCTAGCTCTTCAGTCTTTGTTTGCAAACTTAGGAGTCTTCTTGCTACTAACAGCTGCCCTTGGACCGGTCCTTCTTCATGCTCTTCCTCAGTTTCTTCCTGGTCAGGTTCAGTGCTTTCATCTTCTGAAAGATACTCACCATCTTCCAGAAGAATCATGACTCTCTTGTTGGTACATTCATTAGCATAGTAAACTCATCCTTGGAACTTGAAACACTTGACATCCCGAGCTCTGGAACTAGAAGCCTCAGCCTTGCCTTTTCCCTTGTCAAGGGTACTACTCGTTTTGGTTTCTTCCCTAGGATAGGGCTTGCCTTCTCTCGGATATGGTCTAGACTCGTTAGGATAGGTTGGCTTCTCTTCTTTGGTGCTGTGTAACCGTTTGGATCCAAAGCTGGTTCGTGAATGTCCCTTCCTCTTAAGCTATTGTTCCACAAGAATATCCTATAACATCTCTTCTAACTCCACATAATGTTGCATCTCAACATTGTCTTGTATCTCACGGTTTACACCACACAGGAACCTTGACATTGTGGCTTCTCTATCTTCAGATATACTGTCCCTTAGCATGAGTAATTCCATCTCCTGGTAGTGTTCTTCTACTGATCTTGAACCTTGGGTGAGTTTTCTGAGCCTTTGGTGAAGATCTCTATGATAATGACTTGGAACAAATCTCTTGCGCATGATAGACTTCATCTCTGGCCATGTTTCAACTGGTTCCTCACCATTCCTTCTACGGTTAGTAACATACTGATACCACCAGCTTAGAGCATAGTCATAGAACTCAATAGCAGCTATCTGGATCTTCTTTTGATTTGTGTATTGCTTACACTGAAACACTAGCTCAATCTTCTTCTCCCATTCAAGATAGGCATCCGGATCAGCTTTCCCATGGAAGGGAGGTATCTTGATCTTTAAACCAGAAAGCTCATCTCTCTGGTTTGTTCTTCCTTCTTGTCCACGTCTCTGCTTCCTTTGACTTTGTCTTGATGAGGAACTGATATGTTCATAGTAGTTATCAGTTTAGTTGGGTTGCGTCCTTCTTCTCTTCTAGTCTCACGTTGGGGTCCTTGTCCAGTAGCTCGCCTTACTTCCTCTCTGAACTCTTTGCGGAGCTCATTGAGATTGGTCCTCATCATCTCAGTCATCGTAGCTACCATGGATTGATTCAGTTGAGCAGTCATGGCTTCCATGAGTAACTTGTTCTTCCGGACCAACTCGGCTTCTTCTTCAGTCTCGGTTCCCATTGATGCCTGCACCAAGGAAACACAATAACCAGTAAATAGTTTAAAGTAATCACGAGAAGAAACAAAGAAAAAAACTCAACACAAAAATTACTTGCTCGACAAGGTGATTTATGCGGCTAGGTTTAAAGAAAACTAGGGATTTCGCCTAAAACCAAAAAGGAAAGTATACAAAACTCGGCTAAAACACTAAGTAATTTTCGAGCAGCCTTAAACAAACCTAGTTCTACTTTTGTTCTAGATGATAAAGCAGTATTGCGGCTGAAACAAAAAGATTTAAAGAGAAAACGAAACTTCACAAACCAAAGTAGCTCTGATATCACATGACACACGCCTAGGATGCTTATTTGGTTGATGGGATGATAGATCCTTGCAAGAACGAATCAGAGACTCAAGTTCTTCAAGGCTGTGGATTGCATGGTGACATAAGAGGGATGAGAGAACTCTTGATACTCCTAGATGACTAACTCGGATATGACACACCAAGATAGACACCCTTAAAGCTCTGGATATTACACACCAGAAGACACTCGACAAGCTTTTAGAGAGAGAGCCGTCAAGGGAACAAAAGACTTGATAATAGATTTCTTGAGTACAATAAGGTTTGCGGAAACCCTTAAATAAAATAAACCAAAGAACAAGCTCTAGTGTTTCGGAAATATAATATAAAACTATAGTCTTAAAAATAACATAAGATAAAATGGATAGTCTTCTAGTAGTCTTGGGCCGAGATAGGGCCTAGGTGATTTGTAAGACAAGTCGTGGCCTCATTAAAAAATTTCCTCCTATAAACCTCGTGGGACAAAACCAAAAGCAAGGAAAAGAGCACACACCAAATGTCTTGCCTAAACACTAGCTCAACTTGATGTAGAGATAGCTTGAATGGTGATCAAGATATCTCGGACCATCAAACCTTGTCCAAGACTTTCTTCTTGTTGTGGCTGTGAAGTGAGTAATCCTACAACAGTCTCCTTGAGTTTCTTGGCTCTGGAATGGGTCATGGGACCTTCTGGAATGGTCAAAGCATCATCACCAGGCTGCTGGTGCATTGTGGCATCATGTGGCTCGTCTAAGATCTGTTTACCCTCTTTGGTAAGCTGGTCCATGATCAAATAACCGTACAGGCCGTACAGGCCGTACAAGGTCGACCAAAATCATCTTGACCAAGTTTTACCATTTGGGTAAAACCAAAGTCACCCGAATGCTTTACTTGGGAGGTAACCTTATCCACCCATTGGAAAGGAAGACGAGAGCCGCGTGAACAGGCTGGAAAGAGCTGGAAGGATCAGCATCTTGTCAAAGATGTTGATGCCATTTACTTGGCCAGGAAGCCTCGGTTTGAATTAGGCGCTCCCCTTCTTTTGATCTCAGACACATCCTTTCTTCTCTTGCTTTACGAAAACCCTTGTATCCCTCTCTATATATTGCAACCCCGAGTGGATGAATAAAGCATACAATTCTCTCTAATATTTCGAGTCTTCAAAATTGTTCTTCATAGTCTCTTAATCTTTCTTTGTTCTTAGTCTAAATCGAGTCTCTTTGTTCTATAATATGTTCTTAGTCTCATTCTTCTTACTTATTCATCTACAATATCAAAAGATCTCACTTGGAAGCAGATCCAAGCCTCTCCTATTCACTGTCCAAGAAGAAACCTTTCAAGGAGAAAGCTTTCTGCTTGTTCCTTGTTGTGGTGACTAAACATGAAGAAAGGTGGATTTTTTGGCGTGGTGGGTTCAAGGAGAAAGGCCACGCAAAGAAGGAGATGTTGGTTCCCAAACCAACACCCCAAATGTGACCAGTCATGATGCGTATTGCCTTGGAGGTTCAAGGAACCAGCACAGGTTCCTTGATAGTAAGCTAAACCTCTTTCCCTTGTATAATGCTTGAGCCTTTATAATCTGGTTGTGAAGTGTGTTGTGTCCCAGGATCTCCTGGCAGTTTCTATTACATTGTCTTGTACTACTGATTGATTCTGCCATAGCTTATCCACATAGATGTCCTGAAGCATTTAGAATATTGTCTAAGCTCTTGCATCATGGTTTTGATAATCTGTTTTGCATAAGCATCAGTGTGGTTGTGTAGCATTGTCTTGTGTTCTGCCATAGTTCTGATCATCATGAATGTCTTGTAGAATTGAGTAGATTGTCTCTGCTACTTGCATCATGAGTATTAAAGCTGCTTTGCATTCATAAGCATGCCTCATTCTGTCTAAGTTCTATCTGGATGCATACTGGTTCTAATGTCTTTGTTTAATCCATCAATGTTTTATCTTGCATCATGTAGAAACTCTCTAGGATGATTCATCATTGGTTTTGAGTGGAACTGGTGTGCATAGTTCATTGTGGCTTTGATGTTAATGGCATAGTTAATCCATCAGAGATATCAAGTATGATTTAGAAGCTTGTCTAGTCTACTTGAATTAATGGTTTTGATTAAACTATTGCTCATCAGCATGTCTAGGTGTGTTCTTGCATTCTGTTTAAGGCTGTTTAAAATGGATCATATAGTGGTTAGCTCTTGTATTGAACATATTGCATTCATATAGTATTGCTTAAGTCATTGCATACATCTATTGCTGCATGAAATTAAAGCCTAAAGTGTCAGTGTATTGTTGAAAGCATACATTGCACTTTAGAGATTGAAATGTGCTTGATCTTGTTCTTGTGATTAGCTGGTTTCAAGATCATAGCTTGTTGAGGCATTGGTCATCAAACCGGATGTGTGATCTTGGTTTGGTCCCAATGGGATGATCTAATCTTGCATTGAGTTGTGGTGAGGTTAGGTACACAGGAAGTGATACAGTGATAAACCAAACCAAAGTGACAAGACAATGGTCTAATGCCATTGCATATCATCACTGGACGTGTCAGTCCACACACTACAGGTAGTGTAGTGTGATTGATTATGCAATGAGAGGTTCATGCCATTGTATGATACCACTTGGACGTGTAAGTCCCAAAGTCTACAGGAAGTGTAGAGTGGGATATCATACAATGAGAGACTGCCTTGTGAGGGCTCTTAAGGTGATTCAAACACCAATAGTTCCTGTAATAAGGAAGAGAGCCAAAACTCACAAGGGTAAGGACATCAAGTCGTGCAAAGACTGATGGTTCCTAAGACCATGAAAATGCCCATTGCCAACAATCCATGGGAAGTCCATAAGCCTACTCCAATGAGTGTTGAGAGGATGTTGTGACAATGGAGAACTGCCTTGCAGTTCTGTCCATGGTGGTTCAGTCACCATACGCCTACATATCATGAGAGTGTAGAGAGGACAGTAGACAAGCAAGGAAAAGCATCACCAAGAGGGTACTGCAATGAAGATCATCACCAAAGTCATGAGGAGGCCGATGATCTAAAGGCAATGGAGCAAAGTACATGGGAACTCACTATGCTAATCTTTAAGTCTGATCCTGTATTCAATCAGCCTGAAGAGAAGTACCAGTGAGCTGCCAAGATGATCCAAGTGCTACCATTGCCCATTTCCTCAGTCCCATTGCATACCATTCCATGGACACATCAGTCCATTCAAATACAAGGAGTGTAATGGGTTATGCAATGGAGAGAAAGTGTCTTGTGAGGATCTCTCTGTGGTGATTCAAACACCCTAGTTCCTGATTTAAGGAAGAGAATAAACTCACAAGAAGAAGGCCATCACAAAGTCAAGAAGATCGGTGGTCCCAAGACCATGGACTGCTTAGGCCGTTCACTAGCTTAGCTCGTTCCTATACTCGGAGTTAAGCTTGAGGGGGAGTCTCAATATGCATAATCCATGGTCCAGTACAAGCCTTTGCAGGGACTTCAACAAAGGATCATACAACCGGGTCTAGGCAGTGGCGTGTCTATGCAAAGAGGCTGTTTATAGTAGTCTTGGTTGTGTGTGTATGAAAGCTCAGTTCAATGCGGCCTGAATGGTGAGGTGGTTGAAACAGAAGCTGAAGGATCCACACAACCTCCCATCAAGTTTGTGTTGCCATGAAGAGGGCGCAACTAGCCAAGTGTGAGGGATTCAAGTGACAAACCAGTCACTCCTCATCCAAACAAAAAGGGAAGTAACTTGAACTCAAACTAATTCAAGTCATTCATCATTTCTTCTTAAATCTCGAAATGGTTCTGAAAATGCTTGAATAAGATTGATTCTGATTGCTATGGTTAAATGGAATGATTTATAGTGCATTTGCCTTAGTTAAAACCATCACTGATATCCTACTTCATTTAGAAGATTGTCTAAGTTGCTAGAATCACTGGTTTTGTTTAAACTATTGAGCTTTGCCTAAGTATCTTATTCTTGTAAACATTCTTGATAAGTACTGATTCACTTTTGGGATAATGTATCAGGTTCCATTGCTTAAGCCTCACTTAAGATGATCATGGTCGGTTCCTAGATTTTCTAAGATGACTTTGAAATCAATTGAGAGTGGTGGTATCAGTGAGGTACCAGAAGATCAAATGAAGCTTAGGTGTTTCCTTTGTCTCTTATCAAGGCAAAGAAATATAAGCAAGGACAGCAAAAACTTGGTTTTAGAACAGATGGCCATCAGAGACTACTTGACAAGAAGATCAGGTGGAGAGACAAACTGATTGGAATGCTATGAATCAGCCCAAGGCGTGGGAGTTAGAACAGTTACCATCTGGTTGGAAAGCTATGGATCAGCTTCTAAATGGAGTTAGAACAGTTACCTAAGTTGGGAAGCTATGAATTAGACATAGCATGTATGCTTGTACTTGAATGATGAAGCTTAAGGAAGCCAGCAAATGATCATGGAGTTGCAAAGTCCTCCAACATGTTCAAAGCTTCAAAAGTGACAATGCACAGGCTTGTTGAAGAGCAAGAGAAGTGGGGTATTCAACTGGAGGTTCAGTGCAGCCACTAATCACCATTTGAACAAGAGCTAGAGCCTCACTGAAGATGATCTGGTCGTCTCCTAGATTAAGGTGGCTGTGAAGCCAGTTGAGAGGGGGAGACCCAAAACCGGGTCTATGAAGAGGTCAAGCTGAGTTTGATTAGTGTGCATGATATGTTGATCATTGCTGCACCAGTTAGGCCATGATCCAGAGTCCTTTGTGTCCAACCACACTGGTTCTAAGACACAAAGGCTCACTGGCCAATCCCTAGGCCTTGGAGGTCTTACTCTTTTCCTTATCAAGGTTTTGTCCCAAAAGGGTTTTTCTTTGATAAGGTTTTTAATGAGGAGACTCTTCAAGGTTCCAAGCTTGACTAAGGATCTCTTATAGTCTAGCTTGAGGGGGACTGTTAACCTGAAAAAGTAAAATGGTATGAGGATGATGTTGGGTGAAGAAAGAGTCTTGTGCAAGAATAGGGTTAGACCTCCGGAAAAGATTCAGAAAGGCTTTAGGAGGGTCTAATGATATCCAAAAGTAAGGCGGGTGCAAGGTTTGGGATAAGTCCAGAAGGGACTTAGACACCATTTGGGAAAGAATGGGCGAATGTGCAAAAATAGGACAAACCGTACGGACGGTACGGACACCGTACGGACGGTTCGACCCAAAAGCACTTTATATCGACCATTTTGAGGATTCTGGGTTTGTGCAAACTTAGGGGAAAAGTGTACGAACCAAACCCTAATCCGTACACTTCCATGGTGAAGACTTGAGCCCCAAGTCATGAAGAACATTGTCCGACCTTAACGGAGGAAGAAAGGAACCAGAAGGCATCTTAGGGAGTTTGATCCTTATCCAGAAACCAAAGTGAGGCGTGGAGAGTTTATGTGGCAAGGGAATATGCCATAGGATCTTGTGGACTGTCCATTCCAGCTGGAAAGTGAAAGTAGCTTTACCTTTCCAGCCTTATCCCCACAAGGAAGCATCCTGGCCACTTATTCAAATGAAGCAATCCTGTCCATCCATTCAGTCAATTCAACAGCTAGCACCAGCCTACACTAAGACCAGTCTTCACCTCATCTCAGCCATCCATTCTATCAAGTGTTTATATCCATAGGACCTAAGTTTATTATTTTGCTACTTGTATTGCCTATAAAAGGCCATAAGGGGCGATTGTAAACAAATAAGCAGAATGGGGGAGTTCCCCTTTCTTCTTCATTATTCTCTGGTTACTTTGTCTCTCTAAACTCTCTATTCTCTTGATACTAAAGCTCTCTACTCTGGTTACTCACGAATCTCCCCTAATCTCTCTCAATCTCATTCTTTCTCACATACTCTCATCACTCTTAATCAATCTTTCTTTCTCTTTGGGTACAAGACAAGTCCGACCCTTTGTGGTTCATCTCATCACACACACACACCAGCTAGTACTATCAAAATCTCACACAGTTTAGACTCTTCATATTCTTGCTGGAAAAGTTTTCTATCTGTTTTGATAATCTGATTCTGATTAAGGTTAACAGTTTTCAATATGTTTCTGTTACTATTGCTTTGATCTTTTCTGATTTGCTTGCTGAATCTGAGTTTGAATCTGGAATCCAACCTATCTCTGTTACAGCTTGATTGTAATTTATTTTCGAAAATGATCTGAGATGTTTATGGTTAAATTTCGACTTGAAGTGCTTCTGATTTGCTTGTTTGTTTCAGTTTTTCTTTCTCTTTTCGGTTTCTGGTTAACTAACTTGTGTGATTATTTCTTTTTGAACTAGTTACTGGTTTCTGTTTTCTTTTTATCTCAGGTAACAATGGGTGAAGGATGCAAAAAGGGAGAACTCAGCATGAAAGATAAATTTTGCTTGAAGACTTCACAGCCAGAATGAGTCAATTCTTCAAAGATCAATTTGGAAATCTAAAACAAGACACACAGCAGCTGAGGAAAATCAGAGACTGCCAAAGATCTTCCAGAGATGAGTACAAACAAAAAGGGTATTATCAGATGGAAAGCAACAAGAAGCATGCTGATTTGAAATTTCGAATTCCTCCATTCGATGGCAAGTCAGATCCTGCAGCATATGTGGAGTGGGAAGAGAAGATGGAGTTGATTTTCAATTGTCAAAATAATGCTGAGAGAAAGAAGGTTCAAATGGCTACTGCTGAGTTTTGTGGTGATGCTTTAAGATGGTGGAATCAATTGGTAAAGTGCAGAAGACTTGACAGAAAAGAACCAGTTGAAACATGGTTTAAGTTGAGAGCTTTGATGCGTAGAGAGTATGTTCCAAGACAGTACCACAAGGAAGTACTTCGAAAACAACCATCTGAGACAAAGCTCTATTCTTCAATCTCGGTTCAGACACAATCTGACAGCAAGAGATCACGTCCATCTAGTACTTTTGGTTCATCTAGCAAGGCAGTAACCTGTTACAGCAAAGAGAAAACAGAAAAGCATTCCTGGTTAAGTGAGGAAGATAAAAAGAAGTTATTACAAGTAATGGTGGATGTGGAGAAGCAATTCAAAGGGACCAACTCTGGACCTTCATCCATTGAATCACAGCACCAAGAACCAGCTACCACTGTCTCAGAACTTAATTCAGCAGAACCGGTATCAGCTATACCTATTCAAGAAGATCAAGCCAAAGAATCATCATCTACCATTCAGAAAGAAGAACAACCAGTCCAGGAAGTGATGTTATCAATTATTCAGGATGTGATAGAAGAGAATGCACCCAAGGAACCACAAGCAGATCTAGGAATAATGCGACTGATTGTCTTTGATCCATGTGATATCCAAAAGACTTTCTTGGGTACCTTTCTGATCAGTCCTTTTGTTTGGAACAAGACCAGAGAAATGGAGCTTTCAAGACACGAACTGGGCATGAAGAATGATGTATTTGAGCCTGGAGGAGAGCTGTGGAATCTCAGGAACAAGATTGAGAAGGAATCAGCTGCAGTAACACATGGTTTTGTTGATTTCACACCCTCTGAAGAAATGGTGTTGCACGTCTCAGCTCAGCAAGAATTTCATTATGAAATCAATTGGAGAATGTCACCAGCTCTGTCATGGATCCAACGAGCCAGAAAGCACAGCAAATGGCCACATGATCATCAAGATATTGCTAATTTTGCAAAACTTGTCGGTTTGGATCATTCCCAAGAGAAGCTTCTATCTGATTTTGCTGGAAGGTGACAGACCTACTCATGGAGACCTGGAACAAATGACAGTATAGTTATTACCATTGGAAAGTTCTCTGCTCGTGCTAGAACCATCAGGAATCATAAGGAGTTGGGAATTGACCAAAGGACATTGCTTCTTGACCATATCAAGATATGGAAGCCACAAGATATGCAGCAATTTCAGTACTACTGCAGAGATCATCAAATCATGACTGGAGATAAGAAAGAAACTGGAATAATTGCTGAAATAATCACTGGATCAAGAGAAGAAGAACTCATGTCTTCTTCTCAAATCAAAGAGAAGCCACCAGATACAATTAGTCTCCAGCAGATTCCAAAGCAATGCACTCAAGGTAATTATCTAGACTCTAAGAAATGCATGAAACCTGATTTGCTTGCCATTGGTACAGGTCAAACAAGATTAAGTGCTACGCTATTCCAAAATAAAAATTTTCAGAGAGATGACTCCTTTGCTAAGTTGGAACTGCAACAAAGGAACCTTGAGAACTGTCTAGCCGCCAGTTTTGATATAGGTGTAGTCCGAGGGTCATATCTCAACAACCAGAAGGAATTAAGGAGAAATCTTAACTGCAATAGAAACTTAACTCATCAGTGCATCACGTCAAATTGGAATCATTTCCAAAAATTCTCAGGTGAAATAGTTATGGCTTCTACAACTCAGGTGATCTTGTCTGTACTTTATTTGATTTTTTCTGAGTTTAGAACATCTCAAACCTATCTATGGCGACCAGGTGAGCATGCTAAGATAACTGATCATGTTTTCAAGATTTCATTCATCAATTATTACACAGATATGATGCACTTGTTTTTTGTCAAAAGATCCATGTGCAGATTATGAAGCTTGGAAGCATACAAATAGAAACAACAAGTGTGAGGAAGACCAAAGGTTCAAACCACCTGATTTGGATCAGGATAAGCACCAAGAAATCTCTTACTTCATCATCATCAAAGAAGCACCTCTAGATGCAGCATACAAGCCAAAACTGAGCAAACACCAATTTGGGATAAGACTCTTACTCTTTGATAAAATATTATGTGCTAATTTGTTTTGTTTCAGTGTATCAGGAGTAAGGAGAACCAAATGGATCAGTCCCTTCTACATAGCAAAACCAGTCAGCAACATTGCCTATCAAAGTGGCTTGCAAGGTAAGTGTAATCTGATGTCAAACTTCAATATTACTGACTTGGCCCCTTTTGTTGCAGATGAACCAGATTTGAGGACAAATCCTTTTCAAGGGGGAGGGGATGATATGATCATGGACCAGCTTATCAATGGAGACAATGAGACCATGAACCAACCAGCTGATGAAGATGCCTTAGCCATTCCAGAAGGTCCCATGACTCGTTCCAAAATGAAGAAACACCATGAAGCCATTAGATGGTTACTTAAGACTACACTGAAGCAAGAAGAATTGTCTTGGTCGAAGCTTGATCAACCAAACACACTCATCACCAATCAATCTAATCCACCTTCAAGCTGATCATCATCTAGGCAAGTAGGATTGTGTGTGCTCTTTTCCTCGCTTTCGGTTTTGTCCCGCGTGGTTTTCTGGAGGAAGGTTTTTAACGAGGCCACAAGACTACTTCTCATATATCCTAGGTGATTAATCTTGGTCCGACCATATGACGACCTTATATTATTTTTATCCTAAGTTTTTATGTTATGTTTTATTTCCACAACAACTTCAGTCTTTGTTGTATTTTCGCGAGGAGCCTTTGTTTTCCTCCTTTCTTATGTTTTCGAGGTGTCTTGTATGTAAGGCACTCTCGCTATATATTATGCACGAAAATGAATAAGAGAGTAAGCAATATTTTATCAAAAACACTATTTTCTCTTCTCTCTTGTCTTTGGCGAGATTTAGAGTTCTGGTGTGTAATATTCAGATTGCTGGTGTGTAATATCCAGCCTTGGAGTTTCTGTTTCAGTGTGTCATATCTAGATCGGATCCTCTTGGAGTATCAGTTGGAGAGTGATACAAGCCTAAGATATCAAAGGCTGTATGATCCTTAGTACAAGAGAAGGAGCCGTTCTGCACAAGGGGGTGACTAGTTTGGATTGATCTAATCAACCAAAAGAATCCGAACAGGAGTAACTTGATGAATTGAAGTGCACCACACGAAGAATGGCTCTCGTGATACAACACAAGGTTTCTCAAGGCCGTGGAGGTACTGGTCTCACAAGGCAGAGAGAAGGGAGGCAAATTCTAGAGAGAGAATTCTAGGGTTTTCGAAGAACAGGGTTTTCTGTTTATTCAATACTGCCCAAAGAAAGGGGGCGTGCAAAACTTATAAATAGGACTAAAGGAACAGGCTCCTTTAGGTCACGAAATAAAAACTATAGCTTAAAAATGGAAAGATAATAAAATGATATAATTCTTCATAACCTTGGACCGAGATAGCATCTAGAAATTATGTGAAGCAGATTGTGGCCTCGTTAAAAACCTTCCTCCGAAAAACCCATTGGGACAAAACCAAGAGCAAGGAAAAGAGCACACACAAGGAGCTTGGCCTAGTTACTTGATCAGTCCAAGAGTTTTGCTAGGCAAGTTGGTCTTCTATGGTTATGATCATCAGGTTGTTGTGGTTGTGGTTCGGAATGAGTGGCCAGTGATCTCCTCTTTATGCTTTGGTATGTTCAGCCGGTCCATCACACTTCAAACTTGGCTCTCCCATCTTCAGGGCATCCATCTTGGTGTTATCATCAGTAGCTTATTTAGTGGTGTTAACCTGTTCAAGATCAGAAGCAAGTATCATGCTGTCATTAAACTTATGTTGAAGTATCTTAGCTCTTTGTTTGGTTATAGCTCCCTTGTATACGGTTGGTACTGGCACTTCTTGAACCGTCTCTGGCTTAGTTATCTTGCTAATCATGTCTTCGATATCAGGTTCAGTTAGGTCTGGTTCAAGCTCTGGCTGAATGTCCTCATCATTTCCTCCCTCTTCAAAAGGTTTTGACCTCAAAACTGGTTCATCTGCAAAACAAGGAGATAGATCAGCAACATTGAAGGTTGACGACACTTTCAACTCACCTGGCAGGTCAAGACGGTAGGCATTGTTGTTGATCCTCTCAACAACTTGGAAAGGACCATCTCCCCTTGGTTTCAGCTTGGAACTCCCCTGGTTGGGGAACCTTTCTTGCCTCATATGTAACCAAACCCACTCTCGTGGTTCAAACACATCTCTTTGCGCCCTTTGTTGGCATGCTTGACATACTGCTCAGTTCTCTTTTCCAAATTCTCCTTAACCTTCTTATGCAACTCCCTTACATACTCAGATTTTGCTTCTCCGGTTAGACTAATCACTTCAGCTGGTGGTAATGGCTTAAAGTCTAAAGGGGTCTTAGGGTTGAAACCATAAGCAGCTTCAAAAGGTGACATCTTAGTAGCTGAGTGTTGAGCCCGGTTGTATGCAAACTCTATGAATGGAATGCAGTCCAATCAGTTCTTCATATTCTTCCCAATAGTGGACCTAAGCAGCGTAGAGAGGATCCTGTTTACTACTTCAGTCTGCCCATCCGTTTGGGAATGACTTGTGGTGGAGAATAGCAGCTTTGTTCCCATCTTCTTCCACAAGGTCCTCCAAAAATGACTTAAGAACTTGCTATCACGATCAGAAACTATGGTCCGTGGGAATCCATGTAAGTGTACCACCTCTTTAAAGAACAAATCAGCCATTTTAGACGCATCATTCACCTTGGCACAAGGTATGAAGTGTGTAATTTTGGAGAATCTGTCTACCACAACAAAGATTGAATCCTTATGTTGAATCTTGGGTAAGCCTAGTACGAAGTCCATGGAGATATCCACCCAGCGAGCAGTGGGGATAGGTAGTGGCATGTATAGACCATTGGGTTGTACTCTAGACTTAGCTTTCTTGCAAGTTACACATCTTGAACAATGAGATTCTACTACCTTCTTGAGATGAGGCCAAGCTAAGGTTTTATCCACTCCAAAATGTTTTATCCACTCCAAAATGTCCCATGAGCCCTCCTACATGAGCTTCTCTGGTGATCAAGTCTCTCAGTGAACACTGAGGGATGCACAATCTCTTGCCCTTAAATAGAAACCCCTCATGTAAGTAGAACTTCCCTTGTGGACCTCTGGTACAACTAGAATAGATCTCAGCAAGATCCGGATCTCCTCCATATAGTTCCTTGATGAATTCAAATCTCATCAACTTTGCTTCCATTGTGGAAATCAAAACATATCTTCTTGAAAGTTCATCAGCTACAATGTTTTCTTTTCCTTTCTTGTACTTGATGATGTAAGGAAAGGTCTCTATAAACTCCTTCCAGCGGGCATGCCTCTTCTTAAGGTTTGTCTGGCCTCTTAGATGCTTTAGAGTGTCATGGTCAGTTTGGACCACAAACTCCTTAGATAGCAGGTAGTGTTGCCATGTCTCTAAGGCCCTCACTAGTGCATACAGATCCTTGTCATAGGTCGGGTAGTTGAGGGCTGCTCCACCTAGCTTCTCACTAAAATAAGCAACTGGCTTCCTTCCTTGAATCAACACGGCTCCAATCCCAATACCAGATGCATCACACTCCACTTCAAAGTTCTTGTTGAAGTCTGGTAAAGCTAGGACCAGGGCGTGGGTTAGGCTATCCTTTAAGGTCTGGAAATCTTCTTGTTGAGCCTTTTCCCATGTGAACCCAATACTTTTCTTTACTACGGCAGTGAGTGGGGCAGCTATACTACTGAAGTCTTTAACAAAACGCCTATAGAAGCTGGCTAAACCATGAAAACTCCAGACTTGGCTAATGTTTGTGGGCTCTGGCCAGTCCTGTATTGCCTTTATCTTCTCCTCATCAACCTGTAATCCATGTGAACTCACAAAAAAACCTAAGAAGACAAGTTTATCAGTGCAGAATTTTCACTTCTTGAGGTTGCATAAAGCCCTTCTTGACGACGTGTCTCTAGTACTTGCTCAAGATGTGTCACATGATCAAATAAACAAGTACTGTAAATTAAAATGTCATCAAAGTAAACCACAACAAACTTACTGATGTATGGTCTAAGAATGTGGTTCATGAGGCACATGAAGGTGCTAGGGGCATTGGTGAGTCCAAATGGCATCACTAACCACTCATACAACCCTTGCTTTGTCTTGAAAGCAGTCTTTCACTCATCACCTTCTTTCATTCTCACCTGATGGTACCCACTCTTCAGGTCTATTTTAGAGAAGATTTTGGCTCCACATAGCTCATCTAGCATGTCATCAAGGCGAGGTATGGGGTGTCTATACTTAATGGTGATGTTGTTTATGGCACGACAGTCTACACACATCCTCCAGGTTCCATCTCTCTTTGGTACTAATAGGAGAGGTACAGCACAAGGACTAAGGCTTTCCCTAACATATCCTTTGTCTAATAGGTCCTGAACTTGTCTCTCTAACTCTTTGGTTTCCTCAGGGTTTACCCTATAGGCTGGTTTGTTTGGTAAAGCAGCTCCTGGTATGAAATCTATTTGGTGTTTTATGCCTCTAAGTGGTGGTAAACCGGCTGGGATCTCCTATGGAAACACATCTTTGAACCTGTCAAAAAGCCTAGTAATCTCTGGATGAAGTGTAACCTCATCAGAACCTGCACTCAAAAGCTCCTTAAAGATCATTAGTAGCATTGTGTGTTTAGTAGCAGCAGCCTTCCTGATATAACCAGGCCTAATAAGAAAATTAGACCTAACAGATTTCTCGTTCTCTTTAGCCATTTGTAAATGCAATTCATGAACTTGTTCTGGTGTGAGAGGTGCTAAGCTAACCTTGCGCTTATCATGCATGAAAGTGTACATGTTAGACCTACCATCATGTTTAGTTTCCTTATCCCACTGCCATGGTCTACCTAACAATACATGACCAGCTTGCATAGGTACTACATTACATGTTACTTCATCTTGATACTTACCAATGCTAAATGGAATGCTAACTTGCTCTTTAACTTGTAGCTCAACCTTATCATCTAGCCATCTTAGTCTATATGGGTGCGGATGCTTAGACTTCTCTAAACCAAGTTTATCTACCATATAAGTATTAGCAGCATTAGTGCAAGACTCACCATCTATGATAAGGTTACATACCTTGCCTCTGATGATACACCGGCTGTGGAATATGTTTTCTCTTGGGATGGTCTCAGCTGGTTGCATTTGGGCATTAAGCACACGCCGAATCATCAAGTTCTCTCCCACGTCTGGATATTCAATCTCTCCAAGTTCTTCTTGAACCAACGGATCATCTTCATCATGAGACTCATAACCACCATCTTCAGTGAGCATCATGACCCTCTGGTTTGGGCATTCTCTTGCCATATGTTCTCGGCCTCTACAGTTGAAGCAAGTAATGTCTCTAGAACGCTGGGGGTTAGTGTTCTTCTCTGGTTCTGTTCTGGTGTCCTTGTTAGGTTCAGTGGGACGAGCCTTAGGCCTGTTATCTCCTTCAATTCCTTTTCCTTTGTCCACTGGTTTGTTGTAGTTGTTGTTGCTTGAGTTCCAAGTGGATTGAGACTTGCCTTTTGAATTCTTCTTCTTGATGTGTTGCTCTGCTTGGACAGCTAGGTGAAAGAGATCCCTCATATCAGTGTAACTCTGCCTCTCAACCTTGCAGCTTATCCTATCTTGTAGTCCATCAATAAACTGAGCCATAGTAGCGTCTTCATCCTCATTAAGAACAGGCGATTTCTCAGCTTCTCAAACTCCTCATAGTACTGTTCCACTGACTTGTTGAGCTGCTTAAATGATCTGAAGTTCCTCTGTAGATCTCGGAGAAAGTGTTGTGGAACAAATCTCTGCTTCATTGTGTCCTTCATGTCTAACCAAGAATCTAGTTGCCTCAGGTTACTTCTCCTTCTATCTGAACACAATATATCCCACCAGGAAAGAGCATTGTCCGTGAGCTGAGCTACTGCTAGAGCAACTCGTTTGGGACCAGGGTGGTTGTAATAGTCAAAGATATGATCCATCCTCTTCTCCAAGTCAAGGTAAGCTTCAGGATCAAACTTTCCAGCATAGGTTGGGGCTTCCATCTTGATGTGTTCCCGCCCTTGGTGGTGGTTCTGTTGGCGAGGAGCTCTCAAGGGAGGTAAGTAGTCCTCTTCTTCAAACTTTTGGTGCCTGTTTTGCTGGCGAGTAACTCTAGGTGGAGGCATGAACTCCTCTCCTTCCTCATCGCCATAGTCATCTGGCTGAAGGCCTGCTCTTTGGGTCGGATTAGGGACACGTTGCTGGCCAGTGTCTTCATCAGTCTGTTGATTCCGTGTACTAGTCTCCGGATTGTCATTGTTGTGCACACCGTCTGTTCTGTTGTTGCCTTGGTTAGGATCAAAGGCTGTATGATCCTTAGTACAAGAGAAGGAGCCGTTCTGCACAAGGGGGTGACTCGTTTGGATTGATCTAATCAACCAAAAGAATCCGAACAGGAGTAACTTGATGGATTGAAGTTCACCACACGAGGAATGGAGGCTCTCGTGATACAACAAAAGGTTTCTCAAGGCCGTGGAGGTACTGGTCTCACAAGGCAGAGAGATGGGAGGCGAATTCTAGAGAGAGAATTCTAGGGTTTCCGAAGAAAAGGGTTTTCTGTTTATTCAATACTGCCCAAAGAAAGGGGGCGTGCAAAACTTATAAATATGACTAAAGGAACAGGCTCCTTTAGATCAAGAAATAAAAACTATAGTTTAAAAAAATGGAAAGATAAGAAAATGACATAATTCTTCATAACCTTGGACCAAAATAGCATCTATGAATTATGTGAAGTAGATTGTGGCCTCGTTAAGAACCTTCCTCCGTAAAACCCACTGGGACAAAACCAAGAGCAAGGAAAAGAGCACACACAAGGAGCTTGGCCTAGTTACTTGATCAGTCCAAGAGTTTTGCTAGGCAAGTTGGTCTTCTATGGTAATGATCATCAGGTTGTTGTGGCTGTGGTTCGGAATGAGTGGCCAGAGATCTCCTCTTGATGCTTTGGTATGTTCAGCCGGTCCATCACTGTTCAACCTTGACTCTCCCATCTTCAGGGAATCCATCTTGGTGTTATCATCAGTAGCTTCTTTAGTGGTGTTAACCTCTTCAAGATCAGAAGCAAGTATCATGCTCTCATTAAACTTATGTTGAAATATCTTAGCTCTTTGTCTGGTTATAGCTCCCTTGTACACCGTTCGTACTGGCACTTCTTGAACCGTCTCTGGCTTAGTTATCTTGCTGATCATGTCTTGGATATCAGGTTCAGTTAGGTCTGGTTCAAGCTCTGGTTGAATGTCCTCATCAGAGAGCTATCCCTTCTGTGTCCCACTTCAATCCACATCCCTTGAAACAAATCAAGTCTTTGATTCTTTGTTTGCAAGGCTTATCCCTCTTAATCACTTCATGACACACGCCTAGGATGCTTCTTTGGCTGATGGGAGGATAGATCCTTGCAAGAACGAATCAGAGACTCAAGTTCTTGAAGGCTGTGGATTGAATGGTGACAAAAGAGGGATGAGAGAACTCTTGATACTCCTAGATGACTATATGACACACCAAGATAGACACCCTTAAAGCTCTGGATATTACACACCAGAAGACACTCAACAAGCTTTTAGAGAGAGAGAGAGTCGTCAAGGGAACAAAAGACTTGATAATAGATTGCTTGAGTACAATAGGGTTTGCGGAAACCCTTAAATAAAAGAAACCAAAGAACAAGCTATATGGTTTCGGAAATATAACATAAAAATATAGTCTTAAAAATAACATAAGATAAAATCGATAGTCTTCTAGTAGTCTTGGCCCGAGATAGGGCCTAGGTGATTTGTAAGACAAGTCGTGGCCTCGTTAAAAACCTTCCTCCGGAAAACCTCGTTCGAAAAAACCAAAAGCAAGGACAAGAGCACACACCAAATGTCTTGCCTAAACACTAGCTCAACTTGATGTAGAGATAGCTTGAATGGTGATCAAGATATCTCGGACCATCAAACCTTGTCCAAGACTTTCTTCTTGTTGTGGCTGTGAAGTGAGTAATCCTACAACAGTCTCCTTGAGTTTCTTGGCTCTGGAATGGGTCATGGGACCTTCTGGAATGGTCAAAGCATCATCACCAGGCTGCTGGTGCATTGTGGCATCATGTGGCTCGTCTAAGATCTCTTTACCCTCTATGGTAAGCTGGTCCATGATCACATCATCCCCTCCCTCTTGAAAAGGATTTGTCCTCAAATCTGGTTCATCATCAACAAAAGGAACCAAGTCAGTAACATTGAAGCTATTAGACACATCATACTTACCTTGGAGATCCAGTTTATAGGCATTGTCATTGATCTAGTGGATGATCTCGAAGGGTCCATCAATTCATGGCATCAGCTTGGACTTCCTCTTGTTGGGAAACCTATCCTTCATTAGGTGAAGCCAAACTTTGTCACCAACTTCAAAGAGCTGCACACGCCTTCCCTTGTTGGCTTGCTTCTCATAGTACTTAGTTTTCTGTTCAATGTTTTGTCTAGCCTTCTCATGGATTTGCTGGACCATCTCAGATTTCTTCTTACCGCCCAAACTAACCTTTTCACAGTCAGGTAAAGGCATTAGATCCAAAGGAGAGGTGGGATTGAACCCATAAACAATTTCAAAAGAAGAATACTTAGAAGCAGAATGCATGGCATGATTGTATGCAAATTCACAATGAGGTAAGTAATTTCCCAAGTTTTCAAGTTCTTTTTGATGAATGCACACATGAGTGTCCCTAGAGTCCTATTAACTACCTGAGTTTGTCCATCAGTTTGCGGATGATATGTAGTAGAAAATAACAACTTAATCCCTAGCTTAGACCAAAGAGTCTTCCAAAAGTAACTAAGAAACTTAGTATCCCTATCAGAAACTATAGTCCTAGGCATGCCATGTAAACGAACAACCTCTTTAAAGAACGAGTTAGCAATATGCAATGCATCATCAGTCTTATGACAAACTATGAAATGTAACCTATCAAAAACAACAAATATGGAGTCCTTTCCGGTTATATTCCTAGGCAATCCAACAATGAAATCCATGGATATGTCATTCCAAGCATGGTGTGGAATTGGTAAAGGAGTGTACAAACCATGAGATTGGACTTGGACTTAGCATGCTTGCAAGTAGCACACCTTCCACAAATTCTCTCAACATCTCTTTTCATGTGTGGCCAATAGAAGTGATCCTGCAAAACTTTAAGGGTCTTGGAAATTCCAAAATGTCCCTTTAGACTGCCTCCATGGGATTCCCTAACAAATAGATCTCGTAGAAAGCAATTAGGCACACACAATCTGTTATCATAAAACAAGAATCCATCTTGCCTAGAGTAATGCCCTGCAGCAAATTTCTCACAAGACACATAATCTTCTTTGAAATCAAGGTCAGTCTCACACATGTCTTTAATCTGCTCAAAACCTAGTAGCTTAGCAACAAGAGTGGTCAAGAGAACATACCTCCGAGATAGTGCATCAGCAACTATGTTCTCCTTACCTTGTTTGTATTTGATCACGTATGGAAATGTCTCAATGAACTCAAGCCATCTTGCGTGTCTCTTACTAAGCTTACTCTGCCCTTTGAGATACTTTAGGGGCTCATGATCAGTGTGGATGACAAACTCCTTGGGCCACAAGTAATGTTGCCATGTTTGCAAGGCCCTCACCAAAGCATAGAGTTCTTTTTCATAGATGGCATAGTTGAGAGTGGCTCCTCCAAGCTTCTCACTGAAGTAGGCGATGGGTTTCCTATCCTGCATCAACACAGCACAAATTCCAATCCCTAAGGCATCACATTCAATTTCAAAGATTTTAGTAAAGTAGGAAGCATTAAGAGAGATGATTGAGTAAGCTTCTCTTTAAGGGTTTGGAATGCGGCTTCTGATGCGTCTCCCCATTTGAATCCTACATCCTTCTTGATTACTTCAGTCAATGGTGCTAAAGTCCCTCACAAAGCGCCTGTAAAACCCAGCAAGCCCATGGAAACTTCTCACTTCTCCTACTGTTGTTGGGCTTGGCCAGTCCTTGATGGCTTTGACCTTCTCCTCATCCACCTTAACTCCATCTGCACTCACAACAAAGCCTAGAAAGACCAAGTTATCTGTGCAAAAAGTACATTTCTTCAAGTTGGCAAAGAGTTTCTCATTTCTTAACACATTAAGAACAACCCTAAGATGTTCTATATGATCCTCAAAGTTCTTGTTATATACTAAGATGTCATCAAAGTATACCACAACAAAGATGCCTATGAATGATCTAAGAACATGATTCATCAATCTCATGAATGTACTAGGTGCATTTGTCAATCCAAATGGAATAACTAACCACTCATACAAACCATGCTTAGTCTTAAATGCAGTTTTCCATTCATCTCCTTCTTTCATCCTAATCTGATGATAACCACTTTTCAAATCTATCTTAGAGAGGATGCAAGAACCATGTACTTCATCAATCATATCATCTAATCTAGGTATAGGATGGTGATACTTCACTGTGATGTTGTTGATTGATCTACAATCAACACACATGCGCCAAGTACCATCTTTCTTAGGCACAAGGACCACTGGTACATCACATGGGCTTAAACTCTCTCGGATATAGGCCTTCTCCATGAGTTCCTCTACTTGTCTTTGCAACACCTTTGTCTCAACCGGATTGGTTCTGTAAGCTGGCCGGTTTGGAAGTGTAGATCCAGGAACAAAGTCAATATGATGCTCAATCCCACGCAAGGGAGGTAAACCAATGGGATTGTCCTCTTGAAATACATCTTGAAACTCCTGCAAAAGAGAAACCATTTCACTCGGATACACCGGTGAAGAATCTGTTAAGTTCAAAAGATTTTCTTTAAACACAAGTAATATAGCTGTTTGTTTAGAGTAGAGAGTTCTTTTGATATCACCCATGTTTGCATAGAAGTTTGGTTGCTTAGTTCCAGCCGGTTTGAGATCAATCTCCTTCTTTTTTTTGGAGCTGAATCTGATCATGCTGAACTTCCTTAGGGGTCAAAGGAACCAGGACAGTCTTGCGGCCCTTGAACTCAAAGGAATTCTTGTTGGTGAAACCATAATGGATGACTCGGCGATCAGATTGCCAAGGCCTCCCAAGAAGTATGTGACCAGCTTCCATAGGTAAGACATCACACAAGACCTCATCTTCATATCTTCCTATGGCTAAAGGAATGAGAACTTGATTAAAGACCTTCATGGTGCCTTCTTCATTCAGCCAATGTAGCCGGTAAGACTTTGGGTGCTTCTGAACATTCAAACCCAACTTCTTGACCATTGTCTCACTAGCAGCATTCACACAACTGCCTCCATCAGCTATAAGGCTGCAAACCTTTCCTTGGACCAAGCACCTTGTGTAGAACAGGTTCTCACGTTGATCTAGCTCTTCAGTCTTTGTTTGCAAGCTTAGGAGTCTTCTTGCTACTAACAACTTCCCTTAAACTGGTCCTTCTTCATGCCCTTCCTCAGTTTCTTCCTGGTCAGGTTCGGTGCTTTCATCTTCTGAAACATACTCACCATCTTCCAGAAGAATCATGACTCTCTTGTTGGTATATTCATTAGCATAGTGACCTTGTCCTTGGCACTTTAAACAATTGACATCCCGAGCTCTGGAACTAGAAGCCTCAGCCTTGCCTTTTCCCTTGTCAAGGGTACTACTCAGTTTGTTTTCTTCCCTCGGATAGGGCTTGCCTTCTCTCGGATATGGTCTAGAATCTTTAGGATAGGTTGGCTTCTCTTCTTTGGTGTTGTGTAACCGGTTGGATCCATACCTGGTTCGTGAATGACCCTTCCTCTTAAGCTGTTGCTCCACAAGAATAGCCTTGTGTAACATCTCTTCTAACTCCACATAATGTTGCATCTCAACATTGTCTTGTATCTCACGGTTTAGACCACACATAAACCTTGACATTGTGGCTTCTCTATCTTCAGATATACTAGCCCTT
Source organism: Moricandia arvensis (assembly GCA_905132765.1). Classification (NCBI taxonomy): domain Eukaryota; kingdom Viridiplantae; phylum Streptophyta; class Magnoliopsida; order Brassicales; family Brassicaceae; genus Moricandia; species Moricandia arvensis. Next base: position 55,556 of record CAJHQP010000228.1, on the reverse strand, counting down.
AGCATGAGTAACTCCATCTCCTGGTAGTATTCTTCTACTGATCTTGAACCTTGGGTGAGTTTTCTGAGCCTTTGGTGAAGATCTCTATGATAATGACTTGGAACAAATCTCTTGCGCATGATAGACTTCATCTTTGGCCATGTTTCAACTGGTTCCTCACCATTCCTTCTACGGTTAGTAACATACTGATCCCACCAGCTTAGAGCATAGTCATAGAACTCAGTAGCAGCTATCTGGATCTTCTTATGATTTGTGCACTGCTTACACTGAAAGACCAGCTCAATTTTCTTCTCCCATTCAAGATAGGCATCCGGATCAGCTTTCCCATGGAAGGGAGGTATCTTGATCTTTAAACCAGCAAGCTGATCTCTCTGGTTTGTTCTTCCTTCTTGTCCACGTCTCTGCCTCCTTTGGCTTTGTCTTGATGAGGAACTGATATGTTCATAGTAGTCATCAGTTTCCTCAGAGCCAGCATGCTCTTGTCTAGTTGGGTTACGTTGCGTCCTTCTTCTCTTCTAGTCTCACGATGGTGTCCTTGTCCAGTAGCTCGCCTTACTTCCTCTCTGTTCTCATTGCAAGGCTCATTGAGATTTGTCCTCATCATCTCAGTCATCGTAGCTACCATGGATTGATTCAGTTGAGCAGTCATGGCTTCCATGAGTAACTTGTTCTTCCGGACCAACTCGGCTTCTTCTTCAGTCTCGGTTCCCATTGATGCCTGCACCAAGGAAACACAATAACCAGTAAATAGTTCAAGGTAATAACGAGAAGAAACAAAGAAAAAAAAACTCAACACAAAAATTACTTGCTCAGCAAAGTGATTTATGCGGCTAGGTTTAAAGAAAACTAGGGCTTTCGCCTAAAACCAAAAATGAAAGTATACAAAACTTGGCTAAAACACTAAGTAATTTTCAAGAAGCCCTAAACAAACCTAGTTCTACTTTTGTTCTAGATGATAAAGCAGTATTGCGGCTGAAACAAAAAGATTTAAAGAGAAAACGAAACTTTCCTCACCAAAGTTGCTCTGATACCACATGACACATGCCTAGAATGCTTCTTTGGTTTATGGGAGGATAGATCCTTGCAAGAACGAATCAGAGACTCAAGTTCTTCAACGGCTGTGGATTGAATGGTGACACAAGAAGGATGAGAGAACTCTTGATACTCCTAGATGACTAACTCGGTTATGACACACCAAGATAAACACCCTAAAAGCTCTGGATATTACACACCAGAAGACACTCGACAAGCTTTTAGAGAGAGAGCCATCAAGGGAACAAAAGACTTGATAATAGATTGCTTGAGTACAATAGGGTTTGCGGAAACCCTTAAATAAAAGAAACCAAAGAACAAGCTCTAGTGTTTCGGAAATATAACATAAAACTATAGTCTTAAAAATAACATAAGGTAAAATGGATAGTCTTCTAGTAGTCTTGGGCCGAGATAGGGCCTAGTTGATTGGTAAGACAAGTCGTGGCCTCGTTAAAAACCTTCCTCCGGAAAACCTCGTGGGACAAAACCAAAAGCAAGGAAGAGAGCACACACCAAATGTCTTGCCTAAACACTAGCTCAGCTTGATGTAGAGATAGCTTGAATGGTGATTAAGATATCTCTGACCATCAAACCTTGTCCAAGACTTTCTTCTTGTTGTGGATGTGAAGTGAGTAATCCTACAACAGTCCTCTTGAGTTTCTTGGTTCTGGAACGGGTCATGGGACCTTCTGGAATGGTCAAGGCATCATCACCAGGCTGCTGGTGCATTGTGGCATCATGTGGCTCGTCTAAGATCTCTTTACCCTCTTCGGTAAGCTGGTCCATGATCACACCACTTCATCTATTCCAGAGAGCATCCTAGGAGTTCATCACTGATAATCTGGGTTTGTGTTCTTCATTTCAAGAGTAAAGGTTGAAACTTTCTCGAGATTCAAGGACAGTTTGAAGTTTGAAGCTTTCTTTCACAAGATCTAAAGTCTTTTCGGGTTGATTCATCTTAAAGTCTCAACCTTTCCTGGATTAGAAACTCGAGTGTTCTACAGCTTCATAAAGACTCAAGCTTTTCCAGATCTGGGTACTCAAGAACAAGATGGAAGGAAACAAGATGATAACGATACCAGTTACTCTTAAGGGGAGTGGAAACTACCTCTTGTGGTCAAGGTTGGTAAAAACAGCTGTTGGGAGCAAAGGTTTATGGAACCACATCACGGATGGACCTCCAAAACCAGTTACTGGAAAGGAAAAAGGGGAAGGAGTAACTGAGCTTGCTCTAGCTGATGAGAACAAATGGGTTCAAGAAGACATGACTGTTGTCACTGTGTTGCAAGCTTCCCTTGAGACCTCAATCCTTGAAGCTTACAGCTACTGTGAGACAGCAAAAGACCTATGGGATACACTCCAAAAGTTCTATGGCAACACATCTAATCTGAGCCGTGTGTTTGAGGTGAAAAGAGCTATCAACACACTTGTGCAAGAAGAGGTGGAGTTCACCAAAGACTTGGGGAAGTTCAGAGCCCTATGGTCTGAACTGGAGATGATCAGGCCGAGGAATGGATCAAGACATCATCATCAACGACCTGATCAAGAAAGAGCAAGATCAAGTCTTTGGCTTGCTACTGACCCTGAATCCAGTATACAACGACCTGATCAAGAACATCTTGAGGTCATCTAAACTACCATCCTTGGAGGAAGTGTGTGCTCAGATCCAGAAAGAAGAGGGTTCACACGGATTGTTTGGAGGAAGAGGTGATCTTTCTTTGGCAAACAAGGCAGAAGTTAGTCAAGCTAACAAGGCAATGTACAAGCCTGAGGAAAGGAGGTATGGTGAGGATAGGAGGTTTGGAGGCAACTGTGATCATTGCAAGAAGTCGGGTCACAAGAGGAGTCAGTGCTGGATCCTTTATCCACATCTCAAACCAACCAAGTTCATGAAGGAGAGGGAAGGAAGAGCTCACCTTTCCAATGAAGCAAGTGAAGCTGGTCCTTCCGGAAGTGGGTCTACTGGTCGTGAAAGTGAAGGGAAGGCTATGTCATCTCAACACTCTTCAGTCAAGAACATTGATCAAGAGCCCATAAGAAGGTCCGACATTGATGCTCTCATCAAAGCTCTTAAGGAGAATGGAAACACACTCGGAAACACCCTTGGTTATACTCATACTGCTTATAGAATGCCTAACACTCTTGATCAAATAGATGCTCTAGGAGAATCACATAGATCATATACTGCTTCTAGTGTGTTAACTAAACCATTAGTTGTGGATTCTTGTGCCTCTCATCACATGATAAGTGACACCAGTCTTATAAAGGATATAGAACCGGCTTATGGTCATGTTATGATTGGAAATGGTGATAGAGTAGCCATAAAAGGAATTGGAACCTTGAAACTGTTTGATAAAGAGTCTAGAGCTTTCTATATGCCTGAGTTTACTTCAAATCTCTTATCTGTCAAGAAATGCACTACTGATTTACAATGCAATATTATCTTTAGTCCTAATGATGTGAAGTTCCAGAATATTGAGAGCAGTAAGTTGATTGGGAAAGGAGTAACCAAGGGAGATCTTTATATGCTTGAAGACATTACCTCTATTTCTAATTCGAGTTACTCGTTTAGCTCTGTTTCTACTTCAAATAATGATGCATTGTGGCATGCTAGATTAGGTCATCCCCATGTTAGGGCCCTTAGTTTAATGTTACCAGGTGTCGTGTTTAAAAAAATGAGCGTGAAGCATGCATTTTGGGTAAACATTGTAAGATAGTCTTTAAGTAAAATGTTTAGAAAAAATAGAAATGAAGATATAAACGGATAGAATAGAGAGAGTAAGCGTAGAATCGGTTTAGACTAAAAAGAGAATCATGATGAACTTGAAGAACAAAGAGAGAAAAGAGAGACTGAATCGTATAATTTATTCATAGAGAGAGTTTGCAATATATAGAGAGGATTACAAGGGTTTTCGAAAAGTAAAGAGAGAGCAAGTATGTAGACAGAAGAAAGGGCGCGTCCTCTAGGTTCAAAGGAGTGGCTCAGGTGCTAGACGCCAATGGCATCTTGACTAGATGCTCCTTACTTTACAGCTAGCACCGGCTGGCAAGCTTGACCGAGCCTTATCCATAAACGGTCATCTTGGCGCCTAAAGGTTCAAGGTTACTCGAACCAAACCTTCTCTTCCACTCCAAGTAACCCACTCTGATGTAACCATGGTTGATCCTGATGACTATGCAACAAAGGATAAACCGGGATGGCTGAATGTAAAGCTTGAAGAGGAATCTAAGACTGGAATGTAGCATGCTGAACTTATTTCTCATCCAAGTGACTATGAAAAACATTCAAACAAGCTGGATTAGATGTGGATAAGATTCATGAACAAGTTTGGACTTTTCTCTGCCCAATAGAAGATCACAAACCAAGAAATTGAAGGAAGAAATGGCTTGCTTTGTTTAGAATGAGCCAGAACCAAACCAGGTCGAAAATCAAGGGAAGAAGTCGGCCAAAGTAAATAAAAATTGAGTTTTCAAGACAATTTTGGTTTTTATTAAGTTTTTCTCTGCTTTCTGCAATTTAGGACTTTTCGGTTTCCTTCTTTTTCTACTTAAACTCTTATGTTGCAGACAGAAATTTCATTCACCTTTTTATCAAAAATCTCTCTAAATATGTGAATCCCTTGTTCATTCATGAACACTGATTGCTAGGAGTTCATTCTCTGCAAGCAAAACTTGTCTTTGATCGAAAACAGAGTTCATTATCTTGATCTTAGACACATCTACACAAGATCTGATCACTTCATAGATCATTTCTGAAGATCATCCAATCAATCCATCCATCATCATCAAAATCAACACATATCTCTCTCAAAACCATCAGATCTTCCTTCAAAAGAATCAGGGACAAAGGATCTTATCCTCAGGGGTCCATCAAGTGCTATCAGAGCATATTTGAAGGCTATTGATCTGGGGTTTGATTCTAAACCTTTCCACTTCTTCTCTTTGTTTGGGAATCTATTTTCTATTCTCTGCAATTTTCTCTCTAATTTTCTCAGAAATCTCTTATCTTTCTATTTGTTGAATCTGCCAGAGGGCCAACTAGCTCTAAAAAGAAGAAAAAAAATATAATCAAAAGAAAAGTTGAAGAGAAATCCAACTTGGCTGAGGAGAAATCCAGCCTGGCTGAGGAGAAATCCAGCCTAGCTGAGGAGAAATCCAGCCCTGGTGGTAAAGCCTCTTGCAAACAAAAATCTTTCAATATGTCTATCTCTTTCTTCTGTTTTGGGATTGGGGTTTGTTATCTTAAGGCTTGATCTTTGTTTGTTGCTGAGCTACTGGATTCACAGAGAAAACTCATAGAAAACACTTGAGAGAAGTAAGGCTTCAGCTATCTGCTATTGTGCTACTTTTTATTTTTGAGCTTTCTTAACAGGAAGCCATGTCTGGAGGAAGCAATGGCAGAAGGAGACGTCCTGAAAAGGAATTAGATTATAACCAGTTCAACTCTGCAACAAAAGCAGCCTTGGAGAGAAGGGAAAATCTATGAGAAAAAGAGATTCTTATGCTATTGATGATCCTGGTTATGAGCAGGAAAGGATACAATCTAGGAGATCACTTGAAAGGCTTAAGAATAGGAGCACACATCATGATCAATTTAGTTCTTCCACAAAGAGTTTGCTGGAAAAAAGACAGAATTTGATAGGAAAAGAAAAATCGGTTTTCAACTATTCTGATTCTGTGCGGGAAAAGGCACGACCAGTGAGGCAAGAGGAACTAACTAGGAGGAGCAGAGACATCCTATACATGCCAGAGAAGAGACAAGAGCTTTCTATGGTCGTGATCCCATAAAGAAGTCTCAGAAACAACAAGCAGCACTTGATTATTTGGACAGCCAACAGTTTCAAGATGATTTCAAAAGAATTGCACAACAAGTACTTCAAGATTTTGAAACAGACCAGCAGATGATACCAACCTCACGTCCTTCCTCAAAGGTTGATGGTCCAAGGAGTTGTAGCAAGAAAGAGCAGGCTATCCAAGAGCTGAAAACAGAGCCATCTAAGGTGAGTAAAGAACCTGAGATAGAACCTGAGTGTTCTCTTTTCTCTCCTAAATCTGGACTTGTTATCAATAAAACCTATGAAGAACTAACTTGTTTTGAACCAGAGGAACCGAGTAGCCTTGTTACGGTGTCTCAGGTATTAGAAGAACACTCACCAGAAACAGAACAAAAGACTCTATGACCGGGATGGCTAAATGTAAAGCTTGAAGAGGAATCTAAGGTTGGAATGTAGCATGCTGAGCTTATTTCTCATCCAAGTGAATATGAAAAACATCTCAAACAAGATGGATTAGATGTGGATAAGATTCATGAACGAGTTTGAGCTTTTCTCGGCCCAAAAGAAGACCACAAACCAAGAAAATTGAAGGAAGAAATGGCTTGCTTGGTTTAGAAGGAGCCAGAACCAAACCAGGTCGAAATTCAAGTCAAGAAGTCGGCCAAAGTAAATAAAATTGAGTTTTCAAGAAAATTTTATTTTTTACTAATTTTTTCTCTGCATTCTGCAATTTAGGATTTTTCGGTTTCTTTCTTTTTCTACTTAAACCCATATGTTGCAGACAGAAATTTTATTCACCTTTTTTATCAAAAATCTCTCTAAATCTGTGAATCCCTAGTTTATCCATGAACACTGATTGCTAGGAGTTCATTTTGTAGAAGTAAAACTTGTCTTTGATCAAAAACAAAGTTCATTCTCTTGATCTTAGACACATCTACACAAGATTTGATCACTTCATATATGATCATCCAATCAATCCATCCATCATCATCAAAATTAACACATATCTCTCTCAAAACCATCAGATCTTCCTTCAAAAGAATCAGGGACAAAGGATCTAATCCTCAGGGGTCCATCACAATCATCCTCCTCATGGTAAGTCTTCTCCTTTTACCTTTTTCACCACGGTAACTTCTGTTGTACGGACCAAGCCTTGTCCGTACAACCTGCCCTAATTTTGCACATTACCAAAACATGGTCTAAGGCCATTTGGAGAAGACTTGGTCGAGTGGTCTGTACGGTCGGCCGTACAGTCTGTCGGTCCGTACCGTCTGTTGGTCCGTACCGTCGGTACCATTTTCCCAAATCTTGCCTAAGCTCCCATTATCTTCTTCTCTTCATAATAGACCCTCTAAGCCTCATTCTCCTATATATTCAACTCCTCATCACAACACTCTCCCTCAAGCTTGACCATAGGGACTGGTCAAGCTTGGAATGGCCATGAGCTCTCCCTCATTAAAAACCTTACCAAGGAAAACCTTACTTACAGATAAAACCCTGATAAGGAAAAGAGTAAAGAACTCATGAACGAGGAGGTCAGATCAAGGAGTCCAAGTCCGGTGTGAATGGACTCAATGGTTTTCTGTCTTGCGGCTTTAGTGAACACATCTCCCAACTGGTCTTCACTCCGTGTATAGCAAGGTAAGATAACTCCCTGAACTATCATCTGCCTTACTTTGTAACAATCCACTTCAATATGCTTGGTCCTTTCATGGAACACCGAGTTGGCAGCAATGTGGATGGCTACCTGGTTATCACAATGCATAGTCATTGGTGTGGCTTGCTCAATGCTCAAGTGCTTCAGTATCCCTTTTATCCAGACTAGCTCATTAGTTAACTTCAACATCGCCCTATGTTAAACCTGAAGTGATAATCAATCACTAAAGGTTATTGAACAAAAAAGGACCAAACCATGGTGGAAGTTCTGTCATGAACTAAGGAGGGTCCAGGAGGCAATGCTGAGCTAGAAAGAGGTCCAGGAAGGGTTTACAATGAAGGAAGAAGACTTAGTTTAAGTTTGGAGTCATTTGGTCGTTGTGCAAAGTCAGGGCAGTCCGTTTTGTACGGCCGTACGGACTGTATTGTCTGTACGGACTAGGGCGACCCGAAAACTTTACATTCAACCAAATGAGGATGTTTTGGGTTTGTGCAAAAATAGGGCAAAAAGTGTACGGACCAAACCCTAATCCGTACACTACCATGGTGGAACCTTGATGCAGAAGGCAAGAAGAACCCTAGAAAGAAGAAAGCAAGAAGAAAGGAATAAGAAGGTATTTGGATGGCATCTTGAGGGGATCAGGCGAGATGCCCTTTGCTACTTACCGTTTGTGATGTGATCATGGACCAACTTACCAAAGAGGGTAAAGAGATCTTACACGAGCCACGTGATGCCACAATGCACCAGCAGCCTGGTGATGATGCTTTGACCATTCCAGAAGGTCCCATGACCTGTTCCAGAGCCAAGAAACTCATGGAGACTGTTGTAGGATTACTCACTTCACATACACAACAAGAAGAAAGTCTTGGACAAGGTTTGATGGTCCGAGATATCTTGATCACCATTCAAGATATCTCTACATCAACCTGAGCTAGTGTTTAGGCAAGACATTTGGTGTGTGCTCTTTTCCTTGCTTTTGGTTTTGTCTCACGAAGTTTTCTGGAGGAAGGTTTTTAACGAGGCCACGACTTGTCTTACAAATCACCTAGGCCCTATCTCGGCCCAAGACTACTAGAAGATTATCCTTTTTATCTTATGTTATTTTTAAGACTATAGTTTTATGTTATATTTCCGAAACCCTAAGAGCTTGTTCTCTGGTTTCTTTTATTTTAGGGTTTTCGCAAACCCTATTGTACTCAAGCAGTCTTTTATCGAAAACCCTATTTCTCTCTCTCTCTCTCTCTAGTTGATGAGTTGAGATTTTTCTGGTGTGTAATATCCAGAGTCTAAGGGTGTCTAAGTTGGTGTGTCATATCCGATTTAGTCATCTAGGAGTATCAAGAGATCATCCATCCCTCTTGTGTCACCATTCAATCCATAAACCTTGAAGAACTTGAGTCTCTGATTCTTTCCTACAAGGATCTATCCTCCCATCAACAAAAGAAGCATCTTAGGCGTGTGTCATGTGGTATCAGAGCAATTTGGTTAGGGAAGTCTCGTTTACTCTTTAAATCTTTTTGTTTCAGCCGCAATACTCCTTTATCATCTTGAACAAAAGTATAACTAGATTTTTTTAGGGTTGCTCGAAAATTACATAGAGATTTAGCCGATTTTGTGCACTTTCCTTTTTGGTTTTAGGCGAAAGCCCTAGTTTTCTCTAAACCTAGCCTCATAAGAAATACTTTCCAAGCAAGTAAAATTTTGTGTTGAGTTTTTTTTCTTTGTTTCTTCTCGTGTACTCCTTGAACTACTTACTGGTTATTGTGTTTTCCTTGGTGTAGGCATCAATGGGAACCGAGACTGAAGAAGAAGCCGAGTTGGTCCGAAAGAACAAGTAACTCATGGAGGCCATGACTGCTCAACTAAACCAATCCATGGTAGCTACAATGACTGAGATGATGAGGACCAATCTCAATGAGCTCCGCAAAGAGTTCAGAGAGGAAGTAAGGCGAGCTATTGGACAAGGACATCATCGTGAGACTAGGAGAGAAGAAGGACGCAACCCAACTAGACAAGAGCATGCCGGCTCTGAAGAAACTGATAACTACAATGAGCACATCAGTTCCTCATCAAGACAAAGCTAAATAAGGCAGAGACGTGGACAAGAAGGAAGAGCAAACCAGAGAGATGAACTTGCTGGTTTAAAGATCAAGATACCTCCCTTCCATGGGAAAGCTGATCCGGATGCCTATCTTGAATGGGAGATGAAGATTGAGCTGGTCTTTCAGTGTAAGCTGTACACAAATCACAAGAAGATCCAGATAACTGCTACTGAGTTCTATGACTACGCTCTAAGCTGGTGGGATCAGTATGTTACTAACCGTAGAAGGAATGGTGAGGAACCAGTTGAAACATGGCCAGAGATGAAGTCTATCATGTGCAAGAGGTTTGTTCAAAGTCATTATCATAGAGATCTTCATCATAGGCTCAGAAAACTCACCCAAGGCTCAAGATCAGTAGAAGAATACTACCAGGAGATGGAGTTACTCATGCTAAGGGCTAGTATATCTGAAGATAGAGAAGCCACAATGTCAAGGTTTCTGTGTGGTCTAAACCGTGAGATACAAGACAATGTTGAGATGCAACATTATGTGGAGTTAGAAGAGATGTTACACAAGGCTATTATTGTGGAACAAAAGCTTAAGAGGAAGGGACATTCACGAACCAGCTTTGGATCCAACTGGTTACACAACACCAAGGAAGAGAAGCCAACTTACCCTAAGGAGTCTAAGCCATACAAGAGAGAAGACAAGCCCTATTCGAGAGAAGAAACCAAACTGAATAGTACCCTTGACAAAGGTAAAGGCAAAGCTGAGGCTTCTAGTTCTAGAGCTCAGGATGTCAAGTGTTTCAAGCGCCAAGGACGAGGTCACTATGCTAATGAATGTACCAACAAGAGAGTCATAATTCTTCTGGAAGATGGTGACTATGTTTCAGAAGATGAAAGCACCGAACCTGACCAGGAAGAAACTGAGGAAGAGCATGAAGAAGGACCGGTCCAAGGGAAGCTGTTAGTATCAAGAAGACTCCTAAGCTTGCAAACAAAGACTGAAGAGCTAGAGCAACGTGAGAACCTGTTCTACACAAGATGCTTGTTCCAAGGAAAGGTTTGCAGCCTAATAGTTGATGGAGGCAGTTGTGTGAATGCTGCTAGTGAGACAATGGTGAAGAAGTTGGGTTTGAAGGTTCAGAAGCACCCAAAATCTTACCAGCTACAATGGCTGAATGAAGAAGGCACCATGAACGTCTCTAATAAAGTTCTCATTCCTTTAGCCATAGGAAGATATGAAGATGAGGTCTCGTGTGATGTCTTGCCTATGGAAGCTGGTAACATACTTCTTGGGAGGCCTTGGCAATCTGATCGCCGAGTCATCCATAATGGTTTCACCAACAACCATTCCTTTGAGTTCAAGGGCTGCAAGACTGTCCTGGTTCCCTTGACACCTAAGGAAGTTCAGCATGATCAGATTCAGCTCCAAAAGAAGAAGGAGATTGATCTCAAACCGGCTGGAACTAAGCAGCCAAACTTCTATGCAAACATGGGTGATATCAAAAGAACTCTCTAATCTAAACAACCAGCTATCTTACTTGTGTTTAAAGAAAATCTTTTGAACTTAACAGATTCTACACTGGTGTATCCGAGTGAAGTTGTGAGACCCGCATTTTCGAATTAACTTAATAAATAATAAACTCCTAAAATCTCCATTTTATTACTTCTCAAAAATCGTCTCAACACCATAAATCGAATAAATAGAATAATGTCTGAAAAACGATAGGCATAAATCTAGAAGTCTGAAATATAAAGGAAATGAAAACGCCAAAAAGCACTGATCTGAAAAGATCACTCCTGATCGTCGACCTCACCTGAAAGGGGAACAAGGAGGGGTGAGCAACAGGGGAGTCACTCAGTGAGGTATGGGATGCTAGACACGCAAACCTCTCACTAAATAAATAGAACTCCCACTACGGAAGTTTAACTCTAACATGAACACACACGATGCCTAACGCATCACACAAAACAAACAATGCGATGATAGCATAAGGCTATTCCATACACCCCGCATTCTCCTCATAGAGATATACATACTCTGCGTTGATAGTACAGAAGTGCGTCTCTGTACCCCCGCAATCATACTCTGCGTCGATATGCAAACGTCTTTGCACCCCGCAATCTCTGCGTTGATATGCAAACGTCTCTGCACCCCGCAATCGCACACATCTGCGTCGATAGCCCAGACGTCTCCGGCCCCCGCAATCTCTCACATAGTCCTTATATTCATAACTACTTTATATATATATAACAACACTTAACATCAAACAATCCAATCAACGGTTGAATCCTCTAGACCCCTAACTTCCGGTTTACAATCAATATCCTAACTATCAAGCAAGACTCGATTCAAGCAGACGAATCATGTTTCGAAACTAAACTACAATAGGAAGAATTCTATTTTTATTATAGTTTACGGAATAGACCCTCACCTTTGCCAATATCAATTTCAAGAAAGAGTAACGGATCAGAAAACAAACGAGATGACTTGAACACCAAAAAAGCTAAGGTTTCGCCATGGATCTCGACTTCTCACCACGCCACACCATATAGGAAATTAGACACAAAACCAGAAATATATTAATATTAAGAAATATATAAAGATAGGGTTTATGGAAAATATTACTTGTGGCAAAAGAAACAAGGAAAGAGACATCTCATATTCATTGGTTCTCACGCTTGACCAAACGACAAGATTAGGGGTCATTAGTAACATGAGCATCACGTGACTGATATGGGATAACAAAGGACAAGAGCAAAAAGATAATTATTAGCCTAGGGTTTTCAATAACTTTAAGCGCAAGAAACAGAATAAGGCATCACCTAAACCTTCAAGAGTTTGATCTATGGCAGTGAGTCACAACCTCTGATGACATGAGCTGCATCTCCGGTGATTCGTGACTGATGGTGGTGTGAATCTTCACCGGTGATGATGGGATGCGGCGGCCCAACGTCACTCGTCTCTCCTCCGTGTCGGTTCCGCTACACAACACCAACAAAGGCAAGGACGGCTCCACTGACAGCAGCTACAATGGATCCGGTGGTGATTGGTGGAGAACAAACCTCTGGTGGTGATAGAGCTGGTGGTTGCGTCTCGCCGCTGCGTCTCATCTCGTTTTCACCGATCAACATACACACGCGAGGAAACAAGGAGCACATATAAATAAGAAAGAAAAAGAGAACGCAAGGACATGAGGAAGAATAACTCACATAGAGAGGAGATAAACCATGGAGATTAAGGAGAGGGTCATCGTTCATGGCTTAGGCGGCTAGGTTAGATGGGAAAGAAAAGATGCGTACATGTTTGGTGTAAATATACACATATCAAAACGCAGTGGAGAAGGGGAAAATTGGTTTTGCTTTAAATTAAAATTATTAACAAAGAAAACCAAACCGGTTTTAAGAAACCGAGAAATCGGGTCGTTACAAATATCTTCATGATTCTAATCAAACCAGGAGGACCAAGATGAAAGAAGCTTGATTTGGAACAATTAAGCAGTGGACAATAACCATGAAGTTGAATAAATGTCATATGAGTTATGAGGAAGAAGCCATCCCACTTTCTATTCAGGTGATTCCAGATTAGTCTATTCAGACATATGGCAGTATCTTCATGATTATAATCAAACCAGCAGGAACCAAGATGTAAGATGCCTGATTTGGAACCATTAATCAGTAGAAAATAACCACGAAGTTGAATAAATCTCTTAGGAGTAATGAGGAAGAAGCTATCACATTTTCTATACAAGTGATTCCAGATTAGCCTATTCAAACATATGTCAATATCTTCATGATTCTAATCAAACCAGGAGGAAAAAAGATGTAAGAAGCTTTGTTTAGAACCATTAAACAGTATACACTAACCATTAAGTTGAATAAATCTCATAGGACTTATGAGGAAGAAACTATCCCACTTTCTATTCAAGTGATTCCAGATTAGCCTATTCAAACATATAGCAGTATCTTCATGATTATAATCAAACCAGCAAGAACCAAGATGTAAGAAGCCTGATTTGAAAGACTTAATCAGTGGATAATAACCACGAATTTGAATAAATCTCTTAGGAGTTATGAGGAAGAAGTTATCACACTTTCTATACAGGTGATTCCAGATTAGTCTATTCAAACATATGGCAATATCTTCATGATTCTAATCAAACCAGGAGGAAAAAAGATGTAAGAAGCTTTGTTTGGAACCATTACTCAGTATACATTAATCATTAATTTGAATAAATTTCATAGGACTTATGAGGAAGAAGCTATCCCACTTTCTATTCCAGTGATTCCAGATTAGCCTATTCAGACATATGACAATATCTTCATGATTCTAATCAAATCAGGAGGAACCAAGAAGTAAGAAGCTTGAATATAACGATTAAGCAGTGGAAAATAACCATAAAGTTGAATAAATATCATAGGATTCATGAGGAATAAGCTATCCTACTTTCTATTCAGGTGATTCCAGATTAGTCTATTTAGACATATGGCAATATCTTCAAGATTCTAATCAAACCAGGAGGAACCAAGATGTAAGAAGCTTGATTTGGAACCATTAATCAATGGACAATAACCATTAAGTTGAATAAATCTCTTAGCAGTTATGAGGAAGAAGTTATCCCACTTTATATACAGGTGATTCCAGATTAGCCTATTAAGACAAATAACAATATCTTCCTGATTCTAATCAACCCAGGAGGACCAAGATTAAAGAAGCTTGATTTGGAACCATTAATGATTGGAGCGTCACCAGGAACTTGAATAAATCTCATAGAAGTTATGAGGAAGAAGTTCTCCCACTTTCTATTTAGGTGATTCAAGATTAGTCTATTCAGACATATGGCAATATCTCATGATTTTAATAAAACCAGGAGGAACCAAGATGTAAGAAGCTTGATTTGGAACCATTAATCAGTGGACAATAACCAGGAAGTTGAATAAATCTCTTAGGAGTTATGAGGAAAACCTATCCCACTTTCTATACAAGTGATTCCAGATTAGCCTATAAAGACATAGCATTATCTTCATGATTCTAATCAAACCAGGAGGACCAAGATGAAAGAAGCTTGAATATAATAATTAAGCAGTGGAAAATAACCATGAAGTTGAATAAATGTCATAGGAGTCATGAGGAAGAAGTCATCCCACTTTCTATTCAGGTGATTCGAGAATAGCCTATTCAGACATATGGCAATGTCTTCATGATTCAAATCAAACCAAAAGGAACCAAGATGTAAGAAGCTTGTTTTGGAACCATTAATCAGTCTAAAATAACCATGAAATTGAATAAATCTAATAGGATTCACGAGGAAGAAGCTATCGCACTTTCTATTCAAGTGATTCCAGATTAGCCTATTCAGACATATGGCAGTATCTTCATGATTATAATCAAACCAGCAGGAACCAAGATGTAAGAAGCTTGATTTGGAACCATTAATCAGTGGAAAATAACCATGAAGTTGAATAAATCTCATAGGAGTCATGAAGAAAAAGATATCCCACTTTCTATTCAGGTGATTTCAGATTAGCCTATTCAGACATATGGCAATATCTTCATGATTCTAATAAAACCAGAAGGAAACAAGATGTAAGAAGCTTGATTTAGAACCATTGATCAGTGGACGATAACCACAAAGTTGAAAAAATCTCTTAGGAGTTATGAGGAAAATATATCCCACTTTCTATACAGGCGATTCCAGATTAGTCTATAAAGACATAGCAATATCTTCATGATTCTAATCAAACCAGGAGGACCAAGATGAAAGAAGCTTGATTTGGAACAATTAAGCAGTGGACAATAACCATGAATTTGAATAAATGTCATAGGAGTTATGAGGAAGAAGCCATCCCACTTTCTATTCAGGTGATTCCAGATTAGTTTATTCAGACATATGGCAGTATCTTCATGATTATAATCAAACCAGCAGGAACCAAGATGTAAGATGCCTGATTTGGAACCATTAATCAGTAGAAAATAACCACGAAGTTGAATAAATCTCTTAGGAGTAATGAGGAAGAAGCTATCACATTTTCTATACAAGTGATTCCAGATTAGCCTATTCAAACATATGTCAATATCTTCATGATTCTAATCAAACCAGGAGGAAAAAAGATGTAAGAAGCTTTGTTTAGAACCATTAAACAGTATACACTAACCATTAAGTTGAATAAATCTCATAGGACTTATGAGGAAGAAACTATCCCACTTTCTATTCAAGTGATTCCAGATTAGCCTATTCAAACATATAGCAGTATCTTCATGATTATAATCAAACCAGCAAGAACCAAGATGTAAGAAGCCTGATTTGAAAGACTTAATCAGTGGACAATAACCACGAATTTGAATAAATCTCTTAGGAGTTATGAGGAAGAAGTTATCACACTTTCTATACAGGTGATTCCAGATTAGTCTATTCAAACATATGGCAATATCTTCATGATTCTAATCAAACCAGGAGGAAAAAAGATGTAAGAAGCTTTGTTTGGAACCATTACTCAGTATACATTAACCATTAATTTGAATAAATTTCATAGGACTTATGAGGAAGAAGCTATCCCACTTTCTATTCCAGTGATTCCAGATTAGCCTATTCAGACATATGACAATATCTTCATGATTCTAATCAAATCAGGAGGAACCAAGAAGTAAGAAGCTTGAATATAACGATTAAGCAGTGGAAAATAACCATAAAGTTGAATAAATATCATAGGATTCGTGAGGAATAAGCTATCCTACTTTCTATTCAGGTGATTCCAGATTAGTCTATTTAGACATATGGCATTATCTTCAAGATTCTAATCAAAACAGGAGGAACCAAGATGTAAGAAGCTTGATTTGGAACCATTAATCAATGGACAATAACCATGAACTTGAATAAATCTCTTATTAGTTATGAAGAAGAAGTTATCCCACTTTATATACAAGTGATTCCAGATTAGCCTATTAAGACAAATAACAATATCTTCCTGATTCTAATCAACCCAGGAGGACCAAGATTAAAGAAGCTTGATTTGGAACCATTCATGATTGGAGCGTCACCAGGAACTTGAATAAATCTCATAGAAGTTATGAGGAAGAAGTTCTCCCACTTTCTATTTAGGTGATTCCAGATTAGTCTATTCAGACATATGGCAATATCTCATGATTTTAATAAAACCAGGAGGAACCAAGATGTAAGAAGCTTGATTTGGACCATTAATCAGTGGACAATAACTAGGAAGTTGAATAAATCTCTTAGGAGTTATGAGGAAAACCTATCCCACTTTCTATACAGACGATTCCAGATTAGCCTATAAAGACATAGCATTATCTTCATGATTCTAATCAAACCAGGAGGACCAAGATGAAAGAAGCTTGAATATAACAATTAAGCAGTGGAAAATAACCATGAAGTTGAATAAATGTCATAGGAGTCATGAGGAAGAAGCCATCCCACTTTCTATTCAGATGATTCCATATTAGTCTATTTAGACATATGGCAATATTTTCATGATTCTAATCAAATCGTGAGGAACAAAGATGTAAGAAGCTTGATTTGGAACCATTAATTAGTGTAAAATAACCATGAAGTTGAATAAATCTCATAGGAGTTATGAGAAAGAAGCTATCCCACTTTCTATACAGGTGATTCCAGATTAGCCTATTAAGACATATAGCAATATCTTAATGATTCTAATCAAAGCAGGAGGACCAAGATGAAAGAAGCTTGATTTGGAATCATTAATGAGTGGAGAGTCATCATGAACTTGAATAAATGTCAAAGGAGTTATGAGGAAGAAGTTATCCCACTTTCAATTCATGTGATTACGGACTATTCAGACATATGGCAATATCTTCATGATTCTAATAAAACCAGGAGGAACCAAGGTGTAAGAAGCTTGATTTGGAACCATTAATCAGTGGAAAATAACCACAAGTTGAATAAATCTCTTAGGAGTTATGAGGAAGAAGCTATCCCACTTTCTGTACAGGTGATTCCACATTAGCTTAATACGATATTTGAAAATATCTTCATGATTGTAATCAAACCAGGAGGGCCAAGATGAAAGAATCTGGATTTGGAACCATTAATTAGTGGAGCGTCACCAGAAACTTGAATAAATCTCCTAGAAGTTATGAGGAAGAATTTATCCCACATTCTATTTAGGTGATTCCAGATTAGCCTATTCAGACATATGGCAATATCTTCTAATTCTAATAAACCAGGGGGGACCAAGCTGTAAGAAACTTGATTTAGAACTATTAATCAATGGATAAAAACCATGAATTAGCATAAATCTCATAGGAGTTATGAGAAAGAAGCTATCCCACTTTCTATTCAAGTGATTCCAGATTAGAAATATCTTCATGATTATAATCAAACCAGGAGGAAAGAATATGTAAGAAGCTTTGCTTGGAACCATTAATCAGTGTAAAATAACAATTAAGTTGAATAAATCTCATAGGAGTTTTGAGGAAGAAGCTATCCCACTTTCTATTCAGGTGATTCCAGATTAGTCTATTCAGACATATGGATATATCTTCATGATTCTTATCAAACCAGGAGGAACCAAGCGCTTAGAATCTTGATTTGGAACCATTAATCAGTGGAAAATAACCACAAAGTTGAATAAATCTCTTAGGAGTTTTGAGGACGAAGCTATCACACTTTCTATACAAGTGATTCCATATTGGCCAATTCAAACATATGGCAATATCTTCAAGATTCTAATCAAACCAGGAGGAAAAATAATGTAAGAAGCTTTGTTTGGAACCATTAATCAGTGTAGAATAACCATTAAGTTTAATAAATCTCATAGGAGTTATAAGGAAGAAGATATCCCACTTTCTATTCATGTGATTCCAGATTAGCCTATTCAAACATATGGCAATATCTTTTGATTCTAATCAAAGCAGGACAAACATAGATGTAAGAATCTTGAATGTAACAATTAATCAGTGGACAATAACCAAGAACTTGAATAACTTTCATAGAAATTATGAGGAAGAAGTTATCCCAATTTCTATAAAAGTGATTTCAGATTAGCCTATTCAGACATATGGCAATATCTTCATGATTCTAATAAAACCAGGAGGAAACAAGATGTAAAAAGCTTGATTTGGAACCTTTAATAAGTGGGAAATAACCTTTAATTTGAATAAATCTGATAGAATTTATGAGGAAGAAGCTATCCCATTTTCTATTCAGGTGATTCGAGATTAGCCTATTCAGACATAAGGCAATATCTTCATGATTCTGATCAAAAAAAGAGGAACCAAGATGTAAGAAGGTTGATTTAGAACCAATAATCAGTAGAAATCACCAGGAAATTGAATAAATCTCATAGGAATCTTGAGGAAGAAAGTATCCCACTTTCTAATCAGGTGATTCGAGATTAGCCTATTCAGACATATGAAAATATCTTCATGATTCTAATCAAACCAAGAGTAACCAAGATGTAAGAATCTTGTTTTGGAACCATTAATCAGTGTACAATAACCTTGAACTTGAATAAATCTCATAGGATTCACGAAGAAGAAGCTATCCCACTTTCTATTCAGACATATGGCAGTTTCTTCATGATTATAATCAAACCAGCAGGAACCAAGATATAAGAAGCTTTATTTGGAATCATTAATCAGTAAAAAATAACCACGAAGTTGAATAAATCTTTTAGGAGTTATGAGGAAGAATCTATCTCACTATCTGTACAAGTGATTCCACATTAGCCTATTAAGACATATGGAAATATCTTCATGATTTAAATCAAACCAGGAGGACTAAGATGAAAGAAACTTGATTCGGAACAATTAAGCAGTGGACAATAACCATAAAGTTGAATAAATGTCATAGGAGTCATGAGGAAGAAGTCATCCCACTTTCTATTCAGGTGATTCCAGATTAGTCTATTTAGACATATGGCAATATCTTCATGATTTTAATCAAATCAGGAGGACCAAGATGAAAGAAACTTGATTCGGAACAATTAAGCAGTGGACAATAACCATAAAGATGAATAAATGTCATAGGAGTCATGAGGAAGAAGTCATCCCACTTTCTATTCAGGTGATTCCAGATTAGTCTATTCAGACATATGGCAATATCTTCATGATTCTAATCAAAACATGAGGAACCAAGATATAAGAAGCTTGATTTGGAACAATTAAGCAGTGTACAATAACCACAAAGTTGAATAAATGTCATAGAGTCATGAGGAAGAAGCCATCCGACTTTTTATTCAGGTGATTCCAGATTAGTCTATTCAGACATATGGAAATATCTTCATGATTCTATTAAAACCAGGAAGAACCAAGCGATAAGAAGCTTGATTTGGAACCATTAATCAGTGGAAAATAACCACGAAGTTGAATAATTCTCTTAGGAGTTATGAGGAAGAAGCTATCACATTTTCTATACATGCGATTCCAGATTAGCCTATTCAAACATATGGCAATATCTTCAAGATTCTAATCAAACCATGAGGAAAAAAGATGTAAGAAGCTTTATTTGGAACCATTAATCAGTGTAAAATAACCATTAAGTTGAATAAATTTCATAGGAGTTATAAGGAAGAAGCTATCCCACTTTCTATTCATGTGATTCCAGATTAGCCTATTCAAACATATGGCAATATCTTTTGATTCTAATCAAAGCAGGACAAACCTAGATGTAAGAATCTTGAATGTAACAATTAATCAGTGGACAATAACGAAGAACTTGAATAACTTTCATAGAAATTATGAGGAAGAAGTTATCCCAATTTCTATAAAAGTGATTCCAGATTAGCCTATTCAGACATATGGCAATATCTTCATGATTCTAATAAAACCAGGAGGAAACAAGATGTAAAAAGCTTGATTTGGAACCTTTAATAAGTGGGAAATAACCTTTAATTTGAATAAATCTGATAGAATTTATGAGGAAGAAGCTATCCCATTTTCTATTCGGGTGATTCGAGATTAGCCTATTCAGACATAAGTCAATATCTTCATGATTATGATCAAACAAAGAGGAACCAAGATGTAAGAAGGTTGATTTGGAACCAATAATCAGTAGAGATCACCAGGAAATTGAATAAATCTCATAGGAATCTTGAGGAAGAAAGTATCCCACTTTCTAATCAGGTGATTCGAGATTAGCCTATTCAGACATATGGAAATATCTTCATGATTCTAATCAAACCAAGAGTAACCAAGATGTAAGAATCTTGTTTTGGAACCATTAATCAGTGTACAATAACCTTGAACTTGAATAAATCTCATAGGATTCACGAAGAAGAAGCTATCCCACTTTCTATTCAGACATAAGGCAGTTTCTTCATGATTATAATCAAACCAGCAGGAACCAAGATATAAGAAGCTTTATTTGGAATCATTAATCAGTAAAAAATAACCACGAAGTTGAATAAATCTTTTAGGAGTTATGAGGAAGAATCTATCTCACTATCTGTACAGGTGATTCCACATTAGCCTATTAAGACATATGGAAATATCTTCATGATTTAAATCAAACCAGGAGGACCAAGATGAAAGAAACTTGATTCGGAACAATTAAGCAGTGGACAATAACCATAAAGTTGAATAAATGTCATAGGAGTCATGAGGAAGAAGTCATCCCACTTTCTATTCAGGTGATTCCAGATTAGTCTATTTAGACATATGGCAATATCTTCATGATTCTAATCAAATCAGGAGGACCAAGATGAAAGAAACTTGATTCGGAACAATTAAGCAGTGGACAATAACCATAAAGATGAATAAATGTCATAGGAGTCATGAGGAAGAAGTCATCCAACTTTCTATTCAGGTGATTCCAGATTAGTCTATTCAGACATATGGCAATATCTTCATGATTCTAATCAAAACATGAGGAACCAAGATATAAGAAGCTTGATTTGGAACAATTAAGCAGTGTACAATAACCACGAAGTTGAATAAATGTCATAGAGTCATGAGGAAGAAGCCATCCGACTTTTTATTCAGGTGATTCCAGATTAGTCTATTCAGACATATGGAAATATCTTCATAATTCTATTAAAACCAGGAAGAACCAAGCGATAAGAAGCTTGATTTGGAACCTTTAATCAGTGGAAAATAACCACGAAGTTGAATAATTCTCTTAGGAGTTATGAGGAAGAAGCTATCACACTTTCTATACATGCGATTCCAGATTAGCCTATTCAAACATATGGCAATATCTTCAAGATTCTAGTCAAACCAGGAGGAAAAAAGATGTAAGAAGCTTTGTTTGGAACCATTAATTAGTGTACAATAACCATTAAGTTGAATAAATTTCATAGGAGTTATGAGGAACAATCTATCCCACTTTCTCTTTAGGTGATTCCAGATTAGCCTATTCAAACATACGGCAATATCTTCATGATTCTAATCAAACCAGGAGGAACCTAGATGTCAATATCTTGAATGTAACAATTAATCAGTGGAAAATAACCATGAAGTTGGATAAATCTCAAAGGAGTCATGAGGAATAAGCTATCTCACTTTCTTCTCAGGTGATTCCTGATTAGCGTACTCAGAAATATGACAATATATTCATGATTCTAATCAAAACATGAGGAACCAAGAAGTAATAAGCCTTATTTGGAACAATTAAGCAGTGGAAATAACCATGAAGTTCAATAAATGTTATAGGAGTCATGAGGAAGAAGCCATCCCACTTTCTATTCAGGTGATTCCAGATTAATCTATTCAGAGATATGGCAATATCTTCATGATTCGGATCAAACCAAGAGGAACCAAGTTGTAAGAATCTTGATTTGGAACCAATAATCTGTGGAGATCACTAGGAAATTGAATAAATCTCATAGGAATCATGAGGAAGAAGCTATCCCACTTTCTATTCAGGTGATTCCGGATTAGCCTATTCAGACATATGACAATATCTTCATGATTCTAATAAATCCACGAGGAACCAAGATGTAAGAAGCCTGATTTGGAACCATTAATCAGTGGAAAATAACCACGAAGTTGAATAAATATCTTAGGAGTTATGAGGAAGAAGCTATCCCACTTTCTGTACAGGTGATTCCACATTAGCCTATTAAGGCATATGGAAATATCTTCATGATTCTAATCAAACCAGGAGGGCCAAGATGAAAGAAACTTGATTTGGAATCATTAATGAGTGGAGCGTCACCAAGAACTTGAATAACTTTCATAGAAATTATAAGGAAGAAGTTATCTCACTTTCTATTCATGTGATTCCAGGTTAGCCTATTCAAACATATGACAATACCTTCATGATTCTAATAGAACCAGGAGGAATCAAGATCTAAGAAGCTTGATTTGGAACCATTAATAAGTGCAAATAACCTTTTATTTGAATAAATCTCATAGGAGTTATGAGGAAGAAGCCATCCCACTTTTTTATTAAGGTGATTCCAGATTAGTCTATTCAGACATATGGAAATATCTTCATGATTCTATTAAAAACAGGATGAACCAGGCGATCAGAAGCTTGATTTGGAACCATTAATGTGTGGAAAAAAACCACGGAGTTGAATAAATCTCTTAGGAGTTATGAGGAAGAAGCTATCACACTTTCTATACATGTGATTCCAGATTAGCCTATTCAAACATATGGCAATATCTTCAAGATTCTAATCAAACCAGGAGAAAAAATATGTAAGTAGCTTTGTTTGAAAACATTAATCAGTGTACAATAACCATTAAGTAGAATAAATTTCATAGGAGTTATGAGAAAGAATCTATCCCACTTTCTATTCAGGTGATTCCAGATTACTCTATTCAGACATATGGCAATATCTTCATGATTCTAATCAAACCAGGAGGAACCTAGATGTAAATATCTTGAATGTAACAATTAATCAGTGGAAAATAACCATGAAGTTGAATAAATCTCAAAGGAGTCATGAGGAATAAGCTATCTCACTTTCTAATCAGGTGATTCCTGATTAGCCTACTCAGACATATGACAATATATTCATGATTCTAATCAAAACATGAGGAACCAAGAAGTAATAAGCTTGATTTGGAACAATTAAGCAGTGGAAATTACCATGAAGTTGAATAAATGTCATAGGAGTCATGAAGAAGAAGCCATCCCACTTTCTATTCAGGTGATTCCAGATTAATCTATTCAGAGATATGGCAATATCATCATGATTCGGATCAAACCAAGAGAACCAAGTTGTAAGAATCTCGATTTGGAACAAATAATCAGTGGAGATCACCAGGAAATTGAATAAATCTCATAGGAATCATGAGGAAGAAGCTATCCCACTTTCTATTCAGGTGATTCCAGATTAGCCTATTCAGACATATGGCAATATCTTCATGATTCTAACCAAACCAGGAGGAACAAATATGTAAAAGCTTGATTTGGAACCATTAATCAGTGGACAGTAACCACGAAGTTGAATAAATCTCATAGGAGTTATGAGGAAAAGCTATCCCACTTTCTATATAGGTGATTCCAGATTAGCGTATAAAGACATAGCAATATCTTCATGATTCTAATCAAACCAGGAGGACCAATATGAAAGAAGCTTGATTTGGAATAATTAAGCAGTTGAAAATAACCATGAAGTTGAATAAATGTAATAGGAGTCATGAGGAAGAAGCCATCCCACTTTCTATTCAGGTGATTCCAGATTAGTTTATTCAGACTTATGACAATATCTTTATGATTCTAATCAAATAATGAGGAAATAAGATGTACGAAACTTTATTCAGAAACATTAATTAGTTTAAAATAACCATGAAGTTGAATAAATCTCATAGGAGTTATGAGAAAGAAGCTATCCCACTTTCTATACAGGTGATTCCAGATTAGACTATTAAGACATATAGCAATATCTTCATGATTCTAATCAAACCAGGAGGACCAAGATGAGAGAATCTTGATTTGGAATCATTAATGAGTAGAGAGTCACCAGGAACTTGAATAAATCTCATAAGAGTTATGAGGAAGAAGTTATCCAACTTTCTTTTCAGGTTATTCCAGATTAGCCTATTCAGACATATGACAATATATTCATGATTCTAATAAAACCAGGAGGAACCAAGATGTAAGAAGGTTGATTTGGAACCATTAATTAGTGGGGAATAACCTTTAATTTGAATAAATCTCATAGGAGTTATGAGGAAGAAGTTATTCCACTTTCTATACAAGTGATTCAACATTAGCCTATTAAGACATATGGAAATATCTTTATGATTCTAATCAAACCAGGAGGGCCAAGTTGAAAGAAGCTTCATTTGGAACCATTAATTAGTGGAGCGTCACCAAGAATTTGAATAAATCTCATAGAAGTTATGAGCAAGAAGTTATCCCACTTTCTATTCAGGGTATTCCAGATTAGCCTATTCATACATATGTCAATATCTTCATGATTCTAATAAAACCAGGAGGAACCAATATGTAAGAAGCTTGATTTGGAACCATTAATAAGTGGGCAATAACCTTTAATTGGTATAAATCTCATAGAAGTTATGAGGAAGAATCTATCCCACTTTATATTCAGGTGATTTTAGATTAGCTTATTCAGACATATGGCAATATCTTGATGATTCTAATCAAACCAAGAGGAACCAAGATGTAAGAAGCTTGCTTCCGAACCAATAATCAGTGGAGATCACCAGAAAATTGAATAAATCTTATAGAAGTCATTAAGAAGAAGCTATCCCACTTTCTATTCAAGTGATTCGAGATTAGCCTATTAAGATATATGTCAATATCTTCATGATTCTAATCAAACCAGGAGAAACCAAGATGTAAGAAGCTTGTTTTGGAACCAGTAATCAGTGTGCAATAACCATGAACTTGAAGAAATCTCATAGGATTCATGAGGAAGAAGCTATCCCACTTTCTATTCAAGTGATTCCATATTAGCCTATTCAGACCATGGTAGTATCTTCATGATTATAATCAAAGCAGGAAGAACCAAGTTGTAAGAAGCTTGATTTTGAACCATTAATCAGTGGAAAATAACCATGAAGTTGAATAAATCTATTAAGAGTTATGAGGAAGAAGCTATCCCACTTTCTATACAGGTGATTCCACATTAGCCTATTTAGAAGTATGGAAATATCTTCATGATTATAATCAAACCAGGAGGAACCAAAATGTAAGAAGCTTGAATGAAACCATTAATCAGTGGACAATAACCACGAAGTTGAATAAATCTCTTAGGAGTTATGAGGAAGAAGCTATCCCAAAATCTATATAGGTGATTCCTCATTAGCACATTAAGACATACATCAATATCTTCATGATTCTAATCAAACCAGGAGGAACAAGATGAAAGAATCTTGATTTGGAACAATTAAGCAGTGGAAAATAACCATGAAGTTGAATAAATGTTATAGGAGTCATGAGGAAGAATCTATCCCACTTTTATTCAAGTGATTCCAGATTAGCATATTCAGAGATATGGCAAAATCTTCATGATTCTAATCAAACCAGGAGGAACCAAGAAGTTGAATAAATCTCATAGAATCAGTGGAATATAACCATGAAGTTGAATAAATCTGATAGGATTAATGAGGAATAAGCTATCCCACTTTCTATTCAGGTGATTCCGAATTAGCCTATTAAGACATACATCAATATTTTCATGATTCTAATCAAAACATGAGGAACCAAAAAGTAAAAAGCTTGATTTGGAACAATTAAGCAGTGGACAATAACCATGAAGTTGAGTAAATCTCATAGGAGTTATGAGGAAGAAGCTATCCTACTTTCTATACAGGTGATTACAGATTAGCCTATTAAGACATATAGCAATATCTTCAGGATTCTAATCAAACCAGGAGGACCAAGATGAAAGAAGCTTGATTTGGAATCATTAATGAGTGGAGAGTAACAAGGAACTTGAATAAATCTCATAGAACCTATGGGGAAGAAGTTATCCCACTTTCCATTTAGGTGATTCCAAATTAGCCTATTCAGACATATGACAATATCTTCATGATTCTAATAAAACCAGGAGGAACCAAGCTGTGAGAAGTTTTATTTGGAAACATTAATCATAACCATGAATTTGAATAAATCTCATAGGAGTTATGAGGAAGAAGCTATCCCACTTTCTATACATGTGATTCCAGATTAGCCTATTAAGACATATAGCAATATCTTCATGATTCTAATCAAACCAGGAGGACCAAGATGAAAGAAGCTTGATTTGGAATCATTAATGGGTGGAGAGTCACCAGGAACTTGAATAAATCTCATAGAACTTATGAGTAAGAAGTTATCCCACTTTCTATTTAGCTGATTCCAAATTAGCCTATTCAGACATATGGCAATATCTTCATGATTCTAATAAAATAAGGAGGAACCAAGCTGTAAGAAGCTTGATTTGGAACCATTGATCAGAGGATAATAACCATGAAGTTGAATAAATCTCGTAGGAGTTATGAGGAAGAAGCTATCCCACTTTCTATTCAGGTGATTCCAGATTAGCTTATTCAGACATATGGCAATATATTCATGATTCTAATCAAACTAGGAGGAACCAAGATGTAAGAAGCTCGAATGTAACAATTAATCAGTGGACAATAACCATGAAGTTGAATAAATCTCATAGGTTTCATAAGGAATAAACTACCCCACTTTCTTTTTAGATGAATCCAGATTAGCCTATTCAGACATATGGCAATATCTTCATGATTCTATAAAAGCATGAGGAACAAAGATGTACGAAGCTTGAATGTAACAATTAATCAGTGGAAAATAACCATGAAGTTGAATAAATGTCATAGGAGTCATGAGGAATAAGCTATCCCACTTTTTAGGCATGTGATTCCAAATTAGCTTATTTAGACATATGACAATATCTTCATGAATCTAATCAATCCATGAGGAACCAAGATGTAAGAAGCTTGATTTTGAACCATTAATCAATGGAAAATAACCATGAAGTTGAATAAATCTCATAGGAATTATGAGGAAGAAGCTATCCCACTTTCTATTCAAGTGATTCCCGATTAGCCTATTTAGACATATGACAATATCTTCATGATTCTAATAAAACCAGGAAGAAGCAAGATGTAAGAAACTTGATTTGGAACCATTAATCAGTTGACATTAACCACGAACTTTAATAATTCTCTTAGGAGTTATTAGGAAGAAGCTATCCCACTTTGTATACAGGTGATTCCAGATTAGCCTATTACGACATATAGCAATTTATCTCCCTGATTCTAATCAAACCAGGAGGACCAAGATGAAAAAAACTTTATTTGGAACCAATAATGAGTGGAGCGTCACCAGGAACTTGAATAAATCTCATAGAAGATTTAGAACTTATGAGGAAGAAGGTATCCCACTTTTTTATATAGGTGATTCCAAATTAGCCTATTCATGCATATGCGAATATCTTCTTGATTCTAATAAAACCAAGAGGAACCGAGCTGTAAGAAGCTTGATATGGAACCATTAATCAGTGGATAATAACCATGAAGTTGAATAAATCTCATAGGAGTTATGAGGAAGATGCTATCCCACTTTCTATTCAGGTGATTCCAGATTAGCCTATTTAGACAAATGGAAATATCTTCATGATTCTAATCAAACGAGGAGGAACCACAATGCAAGAAGCTTGAATGTAACTATTTATCAGATCAAAATAACCACGAAGTTGAATAAATCTCTTACGAGTTATGAGGAAGAAGCAATCCCACAATCTATACAGGTGATTCCAGATTAGTCTATATAGACATACAACAATATCTTCATGATTCTAATCAAACCAGGAGGACCAAGATGAAAGAAGCTTGATTTGGAACAATTAAGCAGTGGAAAATAACCATGAAGTTGAATAAATGTCAAATGATTCAAGAGGAAGAATCCATCCCACTTTCTATTCAGGTGATTCCAGATTGGTCTATTCAGACATATGGAAATATCTTCATGATTCTAATAAAATCAGGAGGAACCACAATGTAAGAAGCTTGAATGTAACTATTAATCAGATCACAATAACCACGAAGTTGAATAAATCTCTTAGGAGTTATTAGGAAGAAGCAATCCCACAACCTATACAGGTGATTCCAGAGTAGTCTATAAAGACATACAACAATATCTTCATGATTCTAATCAAACCAGGAGGACCAAGATGAAAGAAGCTTGATTTGGAACTATTAATCAGATAATAACCATGAAGTCGAATAAATCTCATAGGAGTTATGAGGAAGATGCTATCCCACTTTCTATTCAAGTGTTTCCAGATTAGCCTATTCAGACATATGGCAATATATTCATGATTCTAATCAAACCAGGAGGACCAATATGAAAGAAGCTTGATTTGGAATAATTAAGCAGTTGAAAATAACCATGAAGTTGAATAAATGTAATAGGAGTCATGAGGAAGAAGCCATCCCACTTTCTATTCAGGTGATTCCAGATTAGTTTATTCAGACTTATGGCAATATCTTTATGATTCTAATCAAATAATGAGGAACTAAGATGTACGAAGCTTTATTCAGAAACATTAATTAGTTTAAAATAACCATGAAGTTGAATAAATCTCATAGGAGTTATGAGAAAGAAGCTATCCCACTTTCTATACAGGTGATTCCAGATTATACTATTAAGACATATAGCAATATCTTCATGATTCTAATCAAACCAGGAGGACCAAGATGAGAGAATCTTGATTTGGAATCATTAATGAGTGGAGAGTCACCAGGAACTTGAATAAATCTCATAAGAGTTATGAGGAAGAAGTTATCCAACTTTCTTTTCAGGTGATTCCAGATTAGCCTATTCAGACATATGACAATATATTCATGATTCTAATAAAACCAGGAGGAACCAAGATGTAAGAAGGTTGATTTGGAACCATTAATTAGTGGGGAATAACCTTTAATTTGAATAAATCTCATAGGAGTTATGAGGAAGAAGTTATTCCACTTTCTATACAAGTGATTCTAGATTAGCCTATTAAGACATATAGCAATATCTTCATGATTCTAATCAAACCAAGAAGACCAATATGAAAGAAGCTTGATTTGGATTCATTAATTTGTGGAGAGTCAGCATGAACTTGAATAAATCTCATAGGAGTTATGAGGAAGAAGTTATCCCACTTTATATTCAGGTGATTCCGGATTAGCCTATTTAGACATATAATATATTCATGATTCTAATAAAGCCAGGAGGAATCAAGCTGTAAGAAGCTTTATTTGGAACCATTAATCAGTGTAAAATAACCACAAAGTTGAATAAATCTCTCATGAGTTATGAGGAAGAAGCTATCCCACTTTCTATACAGATGATTCCACATTAGCCTATTAAGACATATGGAAATATCTTTATGATTCTAATCAAACCAGGAGGGCCAAGTTTAAAGAAGCTTCATTTGGAACCATTAATTAGTGGAGCGTCACCAAGAATTTGAATAAATCTCATAGAAGTTATGAGCAAGAAGTTATCTCACTTTCTATTCAGGTGATTCCAGATTAGCCTATTCATACATATGTCAATATCTTCATGATTCTAATAAAACCAGGAGGAACCAATATGTAAGAAGCTTGATTTGGAACCATTAATAAGTGGGCAATAACCTTTAATTTGTATAAATCTCATAGAAGTTATGAGGAAGAATCTATCCCACTTTATATTCAGGTGATTTTAGATTAGCTTATTCAGACATATGGCAATATCTTGATGATTCTAATCAAACCAAGAGGAACCAAGATGTAAGAAGCTTGCTTCCGAACCAATAATCAATGGAGATCACCAGAAAATTGAATAAATCTTATAGAAGTCATTAAGAAGAAGCTATCCCACTTTCTATTCAGGTGATTCGAGATTAGCCTATTAAGATATATGTCAATATCTTCATGATTCTAATCAAACCAGGAGAAACCAAGATGTAAGAAGCTTGTTTTGGAACCATTAATCAGTGTGCAATAACCATGAACTTGAAGAAATCTCATAGGATTCATGAGGAAGAAGCTATCCCACTTTCTATTCAAGTGATTCCATATTAGCCTATTCAGACCTATGGTAGTATCTTCATGATTATAATCAAAGCAGGAAGAACCAAGATGTAAGAAGCTTGATTTTGAACCATTAATCAGTGGAAAATAACCATGAAGTTGAATAAATCTATTAAGAGTTATGAGGAAGAAGCTATCCCACTTTCTATACAGGTGATTCCACATTAGCTTATTTAGAAGTATGGAAATATCTTCATGATTATAATCAAACCAGGAGGAACCAAGATGTAAGAAGCTTGAATGAAACCATTAATCAGTGGACAATAACCACGAAGTTGAATAAATCTCTTAGGAGTTATGAGGAAGAAGCTATCCCAAAATCTATATAGGTGATTCCTGATTAGCACATTAAGACATACATCAATATCTTCAGGATTCTAATCAAACCAGGAGGAACAAGATGAAAGAATCTTGATTTGGAACAATTAAGCAGTGGAAAATAACCATGAAGTTGAATAAATGTTATAGGAGTCATGAGGAAGAATCTATCCCACTTTTATTCAAGTGATTCCAGATTAGCATATTCAGAGATATGGCAAAATCTTCATGATTCTAATCAAACCAGGAGGAACCAAGAAGTTGAATAAATCTCATAGAATCCGTGGAATATAACCATGAAGTTGAATAAATCTCATAGGATTAATGAGGAATAAGCTATCCCACTTTCTATTCAGGTGATTCCGAATTAGCCTATTAAGACATACATCAATATTTTCATGATTCTAATCAAAACATGAGGAACCAAAAAGTAAAAAGCTTGATTTGGAACAATTAAGCAGTGGAAAATAACCATGAAGTTGAGTAAATCTCATAGGAGTTATGAGGAAGAAGATATCCTACTTTCTATACAGGTGATTACAGATTAGCCTATTAAGACATATAGCAATATCTTCATGATTCTAATCAAACCAGGAGGACCAAGATGAAAGAAGCTTGATTTGGAATCATTAATGAGTGGAGAGTAACAAGGAACTTGAATAAATCTCATAGAACCTATGGGGAAGAAGTTATCCCACTTTCTATTTAGGTGATTCCAAATTAGCCTATTCAGACATATGACAATATCTTCATGATTCTAATAAAACCAGGAGGAACCAAGCTGTGAGAAGTTTTATTTGGAAACATTAATCATAGTATAATAACCATGAAGTTGAATAAATCTCATAGGAGTTATGAGGAAGAAGCTATCCCACTTTCTATACATGTGATTCCAGATTAGCCTATTAAGACATATAGCAATATCTTCATGATTCTAATCAAACCAGGAGGACCAAGATGAAAGAAGCTTGATTTGGAATCATTAATGGGTGGAGAGTCACCAGGAACTTGAATAAATCTCATAGAACTTATGAGTAAGAAGTTATCCCACTTTCTATTTAGCTGATTCCAAATTAGCCTATTCAGACATATGGCAATATCTTCATGATTCTAATAAAATAAGGAGGAACCAAGCTGTAAGAAGCTTGATTTGGAACCATTGATCAGAGGATAATAACCATGAAGTTGAATAAATCTCGTAGGAGTTATGAGGAAGAAGCTATCCCACTTTCTATTCAGGTGATTCCAGATTAGCTTATTCAGACATATGGCAATATATTCATGATTCTAATCAAACTAGGAGGAACCAAGATGTAAGAAGCTCGAATGTAACAATTAATCAGTGGACAATAACCATGAAGTTGAATAAATCTCATAGGTTTCATAAGGAATAAGCTACCCCACTTTCTTTTTAGATGAATCCAGATTAGCCTATTCAGACATATGGCAATATCTTCATGATTCTATAAAAGCATGAGGAACAAAGATGTACGAAGCTTGAATGTAACAATTAATCAGTGGAAAATAACCATGAAGTTGAATAAATCTCATAGGAGTCATGAGGAATAAGCTATCCCACTTTTTAGGCATGTGATTCCAAATTAGCTTATTTAGACATGTGACAATATCTTCATGAATCTAATCAATCCATGAGGAACCAAGATGTAAGAAGTTTGATTTTGAACCATTAATCAGTGGAAAATAACCATGAAGTTGAATAAATCTCATAGGAGTTATGAGGAAGAAGCTATCCCACTTTCTATTCAAGTGATTCCCGATTAGCCTATTTAGACATATGACAATATCTTCATGATTCTAATAAAACCAGGAAGAAGCAAGATGTAAGAAACTTGATTTGGAACCATTAATCTGTTGACATTAACCACGAACTTTAATAATTCTCTTAGGAGTTATTAGGAAGAAGCTATCCCACTTTCTATACAGGTGATTCCAGATTAGCCTATTACGACATATAGCAATTTATCTCCCTGATTCTAATCAAACCAGGAGGACCAAGATGAAAAAAACTTTATTTGGAACCAATAATGAGTGGAGCGTCACCAGGAACTTGAATAAATCTCATAGAAGATTTAGAACTTATGAGGAAGAAGTTATCCCACTTTTTTATATAGGTGATTCCAAATTAGCCTATTCATGCATATGCGAATATCTTCTTGATTCTAATAAAACCAGGAGGAACCGAGCTGTAAGAAGCTTGATATGGAACCATTAATCAGTGGATAATAACCATGAAGTTGAATAAATCTCATAGGAGTTATGAGGAAGATGCTATCCCACTTTCTATTCAGGTGATTCCAGATTAGCCTATTTAGACATATGGAAATATCTTCATGATTCTAATCAAACGAGGAGGAACCACAATGCAAGAAGCTTGAATGTAACTATTTATCAGATCAAAATAACCACGAAGTTGAATAAATCTCTTACGAGTTATGAGGAAGAAGCAATCCCACAATCTATACAGGTGATTCCAGATTAGTATATATAGACATACAACAATATCTTCATGATTCTAATCAAACTAGGAGGACCAAGATGAAAGAAGCTTGATTTGGAACAATTAAGTATTGGAAAATAACCATGAAGTTGAATAAATGTCAAAGGATTCAAGAGGAAGAATCCATCTCACTTTCTATTCAGGTGATTCCAGATTGGTCTATTCAGACATATGGAAATATCTTCATGATTCTAATAAAATCAGGAGGAACCACAATGTAAGAAGCTTGAATGTAACTATTAATCAGATCACAATAACCACGAAGTTGAATAAATCTCTTAGGAGTTATTAGGAAGAAGCAATCCCACAACCTATACAGGTGATTCTAGAGTAGTCTATAAAGACATACAACAATATCTTCATGATTCTAATCAAACCAGGAGGACCAAGATGAAAGAAGCTTGATTTGGAACTATTAGTCAGATAATAACCATGAAGTCGAATAAATCTCATACGAGTTATGAGGAAGAAGCTATCCCATTTTCTATTCAAGTGTTTCCAGATTAGCCTATTCAGACATATGGCAATATCTTCATGATTCTAATCAAACAGGGAGGAACCAAGATGTAAGAAGCTTGAATGTAACAATTAATCAGTGGACAATAACCATGAAGTTGAATAAATCTCATTGGATTCATGAGGAATAAGCTATCCCACTTTCTATTCAGGTGATTCCAGATTAGCCCATTCAGACATATGGCAATATCTTCATGATTCTATAAAAGCAGGAAGAACCAAGATGTAAGAAACTTGAATGTAACAATTAATCAGTGGAAAATAACCATGAAGTTGAATAAATCTCATAGGATTCATGAAGAAGAAGATATTCCACTTTCTATTCAGGTAATTCCAGATTAGCCTATTAAGACATACAACAATATCTTCATGATTCTAATCAAACCAGGAGGAACCAAGATGTAAGAAGCTTGATTTGGAACCATTAATCAGTGGAAAATAACCATGAAGTTGAATAAATCTCATAGGATTTATGAGGAAGAAGCTATCCCACTTTCTATTCAAGTGATTCCAGATTAGCCTATTCAGACATATGACAATATCTTCATGATTCTAATCAAACCAGGAGGTACAAAGATTTAAGAAGATTTATTTGGAACCATCAATCAGTGTACAATAACCATTACGTTTAATAAATCTCATATTAGTTATGAGAAAGAAGATATCCCACTTTCTATTCAGGTGATACAAGATTAGCCTATTGAGACATATGGCAAGATCTTCATGATTCTATAAAAGCAGGAGGAACCAAGATGTAAGAAGCTTGAATGTAACAATTAATCAGTGTAAAATAACCATGAAGTTGAATAAATCTCATAGGAGGTATGAGGAAGAAGCTATCCCACTTTTATTCAAGAGATTCCAGATTAGCATATTCAGACATATGGCAATATCTTCATGATTCTAACCAAACCAGGAAGAACAAAGATGTAAGAAGCTTGATTTGGAACCATTAATCAGTGGACATTAACCATGAAGTTGAATAAATCTCATAGGATTCATGAGGAATAAGCTATCCCACTTTCTATTCAGGTGATTCCAAATTAGCCTATTAAGACATACAACAATATCTTCATCACTCTAATCAAAACATGAGGAACCAAGACGAAAGAAGCTTAATTTGGAACACTTAAGCAGTGGACAATAACCATGACGTTGAATAAATCTCATAGGAGTTATGAGGAAGAAGCTATCCCACTTTCTATACATGTGATTCCAAATTAGCCTATTAAGACATATAGCAATATCTTCATGATTCTAATCAAAGAAGGAGGACCAAGTTGAAAGAAGCTTGATTTGGAATCATTAATGAGTGGAGAGTCGCCAGGAACTTGAATAAATCTCATAGAACGTATGAGGAAGAAGTTATCCCACTTTCTATTTAGGTGATTCCAAATTAGCCTATTCAGACATATGACAATATCTTCATGATTCTAATAAAACCAGGAGGAACCAAGCTGTAGGAAGCTTGATTTGGAACCATTAATCAGTGGATAATAACCATAAAGTTGAATAAATCTCATAGGAGTTATGAGGAAGAAGTTTTCCCACTTTCTATTCAGTTGATTCCAGATTAGCATATTCAGACATATGACTATATATTCATGATTCTTATCAAACTAGGAGGAACCAAGACGTAAGAAGCTTGAATGTAACAATTAATCAGTAGAAAATAACCATGAAGTTGAATAAATCTTATAGGATTCATCAGGAATAAGCTATCCCACTATCTATTCAGGTGATTCCAGATTAGCCTATTCAGACATATGACAATATCTTCATGATTCTATAAAACGAGGAGAAACCAAGATGTAAGAAGCTTGAATGTAACAATTAATCAGTGTAAAATAACCATTAAGTTGAATAAATCTCATAGGATTCATGAGGAATAAGTTATCCCACTTTCAATTTAGGTGATTGCAAATTAGCCTATAAAGACATACAACATTATCTTCATGATTCTAATCCAAACATGAGGAACCAAGAAGTAAGAAGCTTGATTTGGAATAATTAAGCAGTGGACAATAACGATGAAGTTGAACAAAATCTCATAGGAGTAATGAGGAAGAAGCTATCCCACTTTCTATACAAGTGATTCCAAATTAGCATATTAAGACATATAGCAATATCTTCATGATTCTAATCAAACCAGGAGGACACCGATGAAAGAAGCTTGATTTGGAAGCATTAATGAGTGTAGAGTCACCAGGTACTTGAATAAATCTCATAGAACTTATAAGGAAGAAGTTATCCCACTTTCTATTTGGGTGTTTCCAAATTAGTCTATTCATACATATGGCAATATCTTCATGATTCTAATCAAACCAAGAGGCACCAAGATGTAAAAAGCTTGAATGTAACAATTAATCAGTGGACAATAACCATGAAGGTGAATAAATCTCATAGGATTAATGAGGTACAAGCTATCCCACTATCTATTCAGGTGATTCCAGATTAGCCTATTCAGACATATTGCAATATCTTCATGATTCTATAAAACGAGGAGGAACCAAGATGTAAGAAGCTTGAATGTAACAACTAATCAGTGGAAAATAACCATGAAGTTGAATAAATCTCATAGGAGTCATGAGGAATAAGCTATCCACTTTCTAGGCATGTGATTCCAGATTAGCCTATTCAGACATCTGGCAATATCTTCATGAGTCTAATCAAACCATGAGGAACCAAGATTTAAGAAGCTTGATTTGGAACCATTAATCAGTGGAAAATAACCACGAAGTTGAATAAATCTCATAGGAGTTATGAGGAAGAAGCCATCCCACAATCTATACATGTGATTCCAGATTAGTTTATAAAGACATACAACAACATCTTCATGATTCTAATCAAAAAATGAGGAACCAAGAAGTAAGAAGCTTGATTTGGAATAATTAAGCAGTGGACAATAACGATGAAGTTGAACAAAATCTCATAGGAGTAATGAGGAAGAAGCTATCCCACTTTCTATACAAGTGATTCCAAATTAGCATATTAAGACATATAGCAATATCTTCATGATTCTAATCAAACCAGGAGGACACCGATGAAAGAAGCTTGATTTGGAAGCATTAATGAGTGTAGAGTCACCAGGTAATTGAATAAATCTCATAGAACTTATGAGGAAGAAGTTATCCCACTTTCTATTTAAGTGTTTCCAAATCAGTCTATTCATATATATGGCAATATCTTCATGATTCTAATTAAACCATGAGGAATCAAGATGTAAAAAGCTTGAATGTAACAATTAATCAGTGGACAATAACCATGAAGTTGAATAAATCGCATAGGATTCATGAGGAACAAGCTATCCTACTTTCTATTCCAGTGATTCCCGATTAGCATATTCAGACATTTGACAATATCTTCATGATTCTAAACAAACCAGAAGGGGACAAGATGTACGAAGCTTGATTTGGAACCAATAATGAGTGTACAATAACCATGAAGTTGAATAATTCTCATAGGATTCATTAAGAAGAAGATGTCCCACTTTCTATTCAAGTGTTTCCAGATTAGCATATTAAGACATATGGCAATATCTTCATGATTGTAGTCAAATCAGGAAGAACCAAGATGTAAGAAGCTCGATTTGGAACGTTTAATTAGTGGACAATAACAACGAAGTTTAATAAATCTCTTAGGAGTGATGAGGAAGAAGCTATCCCACTTTTTTATTTAGGTGATTCCAAATTAGACTATTCAGACATATGGCAATATCTTCATGATTCTAATAAAACCGGGAGGAACCAAGCTGTAAGAAGCTTTATTTGGAACCATAATCAGTGGATAATAACCATGAAGTTGAATAAATCTCATAGGAGTTATGAGGAAGAAGCTATCCTACTTTCTATTTAGGTGATTCCAAATTAGCCTATTCAGACATATGGCAATATCTTCATGATTCTAATCAAACCAGGAGGAACCAAGATGTAAGAATCTTGAATGTAACCATTAATCAGTGGACAATAACCACGAAGTTGAATAAATCTCATAGGAGCTATGAGGAAGAAGCTATCCCACAATCTGTACAGGTGATTCCAGATTAGTCTATAAAGACATACAACAATATCTTCATGATTCTAATCAAAACATCAGGAACCAAGAAGTAAGAAAATTGACTTAGAATAATTAAGCAGTGGACACTAACCATGAAGTTGAATAAATCTCATAGGAGTTATGAGAAAGAAGCTATTCCACTTTCTATACAAGTGATTCCAAATTAGCATATTAAGACATATAGCAATATCTTCATGATTCTAATCAAACCAGGAGGACACCGATGAAAGAAGCTTGATTTGGAAGCATTAATGAGTGTAGAGTCACCAGGTAATTGAATAAATCTCATAGAACTTATGAGGAAGAAGTTATCCCACTTTCTATTTAGGTGTTTCCAAATCAGTCTATTCATATATATGGCAATATCTTCATGATTCTAATTAAACCATGAGGAATCAAGATGTAAAAAGCTTGAATGTAACAATTAATCAGTGGACAATAACCATGAAGTTGAATAAATCTCATAGGATTCATGAGGAACAAGCTATCCTACTTTCTATTCCAGTGATTCCCGATTAGCATATTCAGACATTTGACAATATCTTCATGATTCTAAACAAACCAGAAGGGGACAAGATGTACGAAGCTTGATTTGGAACCAATAATGAGTGTACAATAACCATGAAGTTGAATAATTCTCATAGGATTCATTAAGAAGAAGATGTCCCACTTTCTATTCAAGTGTTTCCAGATTAGCATATTAAGACATATGGCAATATCTTCATGATTGTAGTCAAATCAGGAAGAACCAAGATGTAAGAAGCTCGATTTGGAACCATTAATTAGTGGACAATAACAACGAAGTTTAATAAATCTCTTAGGAGTGATGAGGAAGAAGCTATCCCACTTTTTTATTTAGGTGATTCCAAATTAGACTATTCAGACATATGGCAATATCTTCATGATTCTAATAAAACCGGGAGGAACCAAGCTGTAAGAAGCTTTATTTGGAACCATAATCAGTGGATAATAACCATGAAGTTGAATAAATCTCATAGGAGTTATGAGGAAGAAGCTATCCTACTTTCTATTTAGGTGATTCCAAATTAGCCTATTCAGACATATGGCAATATCTTCATGATTCTAATCAAACCAGGAGGAACCAAGATGTAAGAATCTTGAATGTAACCATTAATCAGTGGACAATAACCACGAAGTTGAGTAAATCTCATAGGAGCTATGAGGAAGAAGCTATCCCACAATCTGTACAGGTGATTCCAGATTAGTCTATAAAGACATACAACAATATCTTCATGATTCTAATCAAAACATCAGGAACCAAGAAGTAAGAAAATTGACTTAGAATAATTAAGCAGTGGACACTAACCATGAAGTTGAATAAATCTCATAGGAGTTATGAGAAAGAAGCTATTCCACTTTCTATACAAGTGATTCCAAATTAGCATATTAAGACATATAGCAATATCTTCATGATTCTAATCAAACCAGGAGGACACCGATGAAAGAAGCTTGATTTGGAAGCATTAATGAGTGTAGAGTCACCAGGTAATTGAATAAATCTCATAGAACTTTTGAGGAAGAAGTTATCCCACTTTCTATTTAAGTGTTTCCAAATCAGTCTATTCATATATATGGCAATATCTTCATGATTCTAATTAAACCATGAGGAATCAAGATGTAAAAAGCTTGAATGTAACAATTAATCAGTGGACAATAACCATGAAGT
This sequence comes from Moricandia arvensis, assembly GCA_905132765.1. Classification (NCBI taxonomy): domain Eukaryota; kingdom Viridiplantae; phylum Streptophyta; class Magnoliopsida; order Brassicales; family Brassicaceae; genus Moricandia; species Moricandia arvensis. The sequence continues at coordinate 15,982 of CAJHQP010000228.1, read as the reverse complement.
TGAATAAATCGCATAGGATTCATGAGGAACAAGCTATCCTACTTTCTATTCCAGTGATTCCCGATTAGCATATTCAGACATTTGACAATATCTTCATGATTCTAAACAAACCAGAAGGGGACAAGATGTACGAAGCTTGATTTGGAACCAATAATGAGTGTACAATAACCATGAAGTTGAATAATTCTCATAGGATTCATTAAGAAGAAGATGTCCCACTTTCTATTCAAGTGTTTCCAGATTAGCATATTAAGACATATGGCAATATCTTCATGATTGTAGTCAAATCAGGAAGAACCAAGATGTAAGAAGCTCGATTTGGAACGTTTAATTAGTGGACAATAACAACGAAGTTTAATAAATCTCTTAGGAGTGATGAGGAAGAAGCTATCCCACTTTTTTATTTAGGTGATTCCAAATTAGACTATTCAGACATATGGCAATATCTTCATGATTCTAATAAAACCGGGAGGAACCAAGCTGTAAGAAGCTTTATTTGGAACCATAATCAGTGGATAATAACCATGAAGTTGAATAAATCTCATAGGAGTTATGAGGAAGAAGCTATCCTACTTTCTATTTAGGTGATTCCAAATTAGCCTATTCAGACATATGGCAATATCTTCATGATTCTAATCAAACCAGGAGGAACCAAGATGTAAGAATCTTGAATGTAACCATTAATCAGTGGACAATAACCACGAAGTTGAATAAATCTCATAGGAGCTATGAGGAAGAAGCTATCCCACAATCTGTACAGGTGATTCCAGATTAGTCTATAAAGACATACAACAATATCTTCATGATTCTAATCAAAACATCAGGAACCAAGAAGTAAGAAAATTGACTTAGAATAATTAAGCAGTGGACACTAACCATGAAGTTGAATAAATCTCATAGGAGTTATGAGAAAGAAGCTATTCCACTTTCTATACAAGTGATTCCAAATTAGCATATTAAGACATATAGCAATATCTTCATGATTCTAATCAAACCAGGAGGACACCGATGAAAGAAGCTTGATTTGGAAGCATTAATGAGTGTAGAGTCACCAGGTAATTGAATAAATCTCATAGAACTTATGAGGAAGAAGTTATCCCACTTTCTATTTAGGTGTTTCCAAATCAGTCTATTCATATATATGGAAATATCTTCATGATTCTAATTAAACCATGAGGAATCAAGATGTAAAAAGCTTGAATGTAACAATTAATCAGTGGACAATAACCATGAAGTTGAATAAATCTCATAGGATTCATGAGGAACAAGCTATCCTACTTTCTATTCCAGTGATTCCCGATTAGCATATTCAGACATTTGACAATATCTTCATGATTCTAAACAAACCAGAAGGGGACAAGATGTACGAAGCTTGATTTGGAACCAATAATGAGTGTACAATAACCATGAAGTTGAATAATTCTCATAGGATTCATTAAGAAGAAGATGTCCCACTTTCTATTCAAGTGTTTCCAGATTAGCATATTAAGACATATGGCAATATCTTCATGATTGTAGTCAAATCAGGAAGAACCAAGATGTAAGAAGCTCGATTTGGAACCATTAATTAGTGGACAATAACAACGAAGTTTAATAAATCTCTTAGGAGTGATGAGGAAGAAGCTATCCCACTTTTTTATTTAGGTGATTCCAAATTAGACTATTCAGACATATGGCAATATCTTCATGATTCTAATAAAACCGGGAGGAACCAAGCTGTAAGAAGCTTTATTTGGAACCGTAATCAGTGGATAATAACCATGAAGTTGAATAAATCTCATAGGAGTTATGAGGAAGAAGCTATCCTACTTTCTATTTAGGTGATTCCAAATTAGCCTATTCAGACATATGGCAATATCTTCATGATTCTAATCAAACCAGGAGGAACCAAGATGTAAGAATCTTGAATGTAACCATTAATCAGTGGACAATAACCACGAAGTTGAGTAAATCTCATAGGAGCTATGAGGAAGAAGCTATCCCACAATCTGTACAGGTGATTCCAGATTAGTCTATAAAGACATACAACAATATCTTCATGATTCTAATCAAAACATCAGGAACCAAGAAGTAAGAAAATTGACTTAGAATAATTAAGCAGTGGACACTAACCATGAAGTTGAATAAATCTCATAGGAGTTATGAGAAAGAAGCTATTCCACTTTCTATACAAGTGATTCCAAATTAGCATATTAAGACATATAGCAATATCTTCATGATTCTAATCAAACCAGGAGGACACCGATGAAAGAAGCTTGATTTGGAAGCATTAATGAGTGTAGAGTCACCAGGTAATTGAATAAATCTCATAGAACTTATGAGGAAGAAGTTATCCCACTTTCTATTTAAGTGTTTCCAAATCAGTCTATTCATATATATGGCAATATCTTCATGATTCTAATTAAACCATGAGGAATCAAGATGTAAAAAGCTTGAATGTAACAATTAATCAGTGGACAATAACCATGAAGTTGAATAAATCGCATAGGATTCATGAGGAACAAGCTATCCTACTTTCTATTCCAGTGATTCCCGATTAGCATATTCAGACATTTGACAATATCTTCATGATTCTAAACAAACCAGAAGGGGACAAGATGTACGAAGCTTGATTTGGAACCAATAATGAGTGTACAATAACCATGAAGTTGAATAATTCTCATAGGATTCATTAAGAAGAAGATGTCCCACTTTCTATTCAAGTGTTTCCAGATTAGCATATTAAGACATATGGCAATATCTTCATGATTGTAGTCAAATCAGGAAGAACCAAGATGTAAGAAGCTCGATTTGGAACGTTTAATTAGTGGACAATAACAACGAAGTTTAATAAATCTCTTAGGAGTGATGAGGAAGAAGCTATCCCACTTTTTTATTTAGGTGATTCCAAATTAGACTATTCAGACATATGGCAATATCTTCATGATTCTAATAAAACCGGGAGGAACCAAGCTGTAAGAAGCTTTATTTGGAACCATAATCAGTGGATAATAACCATGAAGTTGAATAAATCTCATAGGAGTTATGAGGAAGAAGCTATCCTACTTTCTATTTAGGTGATTCCAAATTAGCCTATTCAGACATATGGCAATATCTTCATGATTCTAATCAAACCAGGAGGAACCAAGATGTAAGAATCTTGAATGTAACCATTAATCAGTGGACAATAACCACGAAGTTGAATAAATCTCATAGGAGCTATGAGGAAGAAGCTATCCCACAATCTGTACAGGTGATTCCAGATTAGTCTATAAAGACATACAACAATATCTTCATGATTCTAATCAAAACATCAGGAACCAAGAAGTAAGAAAATTGACTTAGAATAATTAAGCAGTGGACACTAACCATGAAGTTGAATAAATCTCATAGGAGTTATGAGAAAGAAGCTATTCCACTTTCTATACAAGTGATTCCAAATTAGCATATTAAGACATATAGCAATATCTTCATGATTCTAATCAAACCAGGAGGACACCGATGAAAGAAGCTTGATTTGGAAGCATTAATGAGTGTAGAGTCACCAGGTAATTGAATAAATCTCATAGAACTTATGAGGAAGAAGTTATCCCACTTTCTATTTAGGTGTTTCCAAATCAGTCTATTCATATATATGGAAATATCTTCATGATTCTAATTAAACCATGAGGAATCAAGATGTAAAAAGCTTGAATGTAACAATTAATCAGTGGACAATAACCATGAAGTTGAATAAATCTCATAGGATTCATGAGGAACAAGCTATCCTACTTTCTATTCCAGTGATTCCCGATTAGCATATTCAGACATTTGACAATATCTTCATGATTCTAAACAAACCAGAAGGGGACAAGATGTACGAAGCTTGATTTGGAACCAATAATGAGTGTACAATAACCATGAAGTTGAATAATACTCATAGGATTCATTAAGAAGAAGATGTCCCACTTTCTATTCAAGTGTTTCCAGATTAGCATATTAAGACATATGGCAATATCTTCATGATTGTAGTCAAATCAGGAAGAACCAAGATGTAAGAAGCTCGATTTGGAACCATTAATTAGTGGACAATAACAACGAAGTTTAATAAATCTCTTAGGAGTGATGAGGAAGAAGCTATCCCACTTTTTTATTTAGGTGATTCCAAATTAGACTATTCAGACATATGGCAATATCTTCATGATTCTAATAAAACCGGGAGGAACCAAGCTGTAAGAAGCTTTATTTGGAACCATAATCAGTGGATAATAACCATGAAGTTTAATAAATCTCATAGGAGTTATGAGGAAGAAGCTATCCTACTTTCTATTTAGGTGATTCCAAATTAGCCTATTCAGACATATGGCAATATCTTCATGATTCTAATCAAACCAGGAGTAACCAAGATGTAAGAATCTTGAATGTAACCATTAATCAGTGGACAATAACCACGAAGTTGAATAAATCTCATAGGAGCTATGAGGAAGAAGCTATCCCACAATCTGTACAGGTGATTCCATATTAGTCTATAAAGACATACAACAATATCTTCATGATTCTAATCAAAACATCAGGAACCAAGAAGTAAGAAGCTTGACTTAGAATAATTAAGCAGTGGACACTAACCATGAAGTTGAATAAATCTCAAAGGAGTTATGAGAAAGAAGCTATTCCACTTTCTATACAAGTGATTCCAAATTAGCATATTAAGACATATAGCAATATCTTCATGATTCTAATCAAACCAGGAGGACACCGATGAAAGAAGCTTGATTTGGAAGCATTAATGAGTGTAGAGTCACCAGGTACTTGAATAAATCTCATAGAACTTATAAGGAAGAAGTTATCCCACTTTCTATTTGGGTGTTTCCAAATTAGTCTATTCATACATATGGCAATATCTTCATGATTCTAATCAAACCAAGAGGCACCAAGATGTAAAAAGCTTGAATGTAACAATTAATCAGTGGACAATAACCATGAAGGTGAATAAATCTCATAGGATTAATGAGGTACAAGCTATCCCACTATCTATTCAGGTGATTCCAGATTAGCCTATTCAGACATATGGCAATATCTTCATGATTTTGTAAAACCAGGTGGAAACAAGATGTAAGAAGCTTGAATGTAACAATTAATCAGTGGAAAATAACCATGAAGTTGAATAAATCTCATAGGATTCATGAGAAATAAGTTATTCCAGTTTCTATTCAGGTGATTCCAAATTAGCCTATTAAGACATACAACAATATCTTCATGATTCTAATCAAAACATGAGGAACCAATAAGTAAGAAGCTTGATTTGGAACAATTAAGCAGTGGACAATAACCATGAAGTTGAATAAATCTCATAGGAGTTATGAGGAAGAAGCTATCCCACTTTCTATTCAAGTGATTCCCGATTAGCCTATTTAGACATATTACAATATCTTCATGATTCTAATAAAACCAGGAAGAAGCAAGATGTAAGAAACTTGATTTGGAACCATTAATCAGTTGACATTAACCACGAACTTTAATAATTCTCTTAGGAGTTATTAGGAAGAAGCTATCCCACTTTCTATACAGGTGATTCCAGATTAGCCTATTACGACATATAGCAATTTATCTCCCTGATTCTAATAATGAGTGGAGCGTCACCAGGAACTTGAATAAATCTCATAGAAGATTTAGAACTTATGAGGAAGAAGTTATCCCACTTTTTTATATAGGTGATTCCAAATTAGCCTATTCATGCATATGCGAATATCTTCTTGATTCTAATAAAACCAGGAGGAACCGAGCTGTAAGAAGCTTGATATGGAACCATTAATCAGTGGATAATAACCATGAAGTTGAATAAATCTCATAGGAGTTATGAGGAAGATGCTATCCCACTTTCTATTCAGGTGATTCCAGATTAGCCTATTTAGACAAATGGAAATATCTTCATGATTCTAATCAAACGAGGAGGAACCACAATGCAAGAAGCTTGAATGTAACTATTTATCAGATCAAAATAACCACGAAGTTGAATAAATCTCTTACGAGTTATGAGGAAGAAGCAATCCCACAATCTATACAGGTGATTCCAGATTAGTCTATATAGACATACAACAATATCTTCATGATTCTAATCAAACCAGGAGGACCAAGATGAAAGAAGCTTGATTTGGAACAATTAAGTATTGGAAAATAACCATGAAGTTGAATAAATGTCAAAGGATTCAAGAGGAAGAATCCATCCCACTTTCTATTCAGGTGATTCCAGATTGGTCTATTCAGACATATGGAAATATCTTCATGATTCTAATAAAATCAGGAGGAACCACAATGTAAGAAGCTTGAATGAAACTATTAATCAGATCACAATAACCACGAAGTTGAATAAATCTCTTAGGAGTTATTAGGAAGAAGCAATCCCACAACCTATACAGGTGATTCTAGAGTAGTCTATAAAGACATACAACAATATCTTCATGATTCTAATCAAACCAGGAGGACCAAGATGAAAGAAGCTTGATTTGGAACTATTAGTCAGATAATAACCATGAAGTCGAATAAATCTCATAGGAGTTAGGAAGAAGCTATCCCACTTTCTATTCAAGTGTTTCCAGATTAGCCTATTCAGACATATGGCAATATCTTCATGATTCTAATCAAACAGGGAGGAACCAAGATGTAAGAAGCTTGAATGTAACAATTAATCAGTGGACAATAACCATGAAGTTGAATAAATCTCATTGGATTCATGAGGAATAAGCTATCCCACTTTCTATTCAGGTGATTCCAGATTAGCCCATTCAGACATATGGCAATATCTTCATGATTCTATAAAAGCAGGAGGAACCAAGATGTAGGAAACTTGAATGTAACAATTAATCAGTGGAAAATAACCATGAAGTTGAATAAATCTCATAGGATTCATGAAGAAGAAGATATTCCACTTTCTATTCAGGTAATTCCAGATTAGCCTATTAAGACATACAACAATATCTTCATGATTCTAATCAAACCAGGAGGAACCAAGATGTAAGACTCTTGATTTGGAACCATTAATCAGTGGAAAATAACCACGAAGTTTAATAAATCTCTTAGGGCTTATGAAGAAGAAGATATGCCACTTTCTACACAGGTTATTCCAGATTAGTCTATTAAGACATATAGCAATATCTTCCGGATTCTAATCAAAACAAGAGGACCAGTATGAAAGAAGATTTATTTTAAACCATTAATGAGTGGAGCGTCACCAGGAACTTGAATAAATCACGTAGAACTTATGAGGAAGAAGTTATCCCACTTTTTTATTTAGGTGATTCCAAAATAGACTATTCAGACATATGGCAATATCTTCATGATTCTAATAAAACCAGGAGGAACCAAGCTGTAAGAAGCTTTATTTGGAACCATTAATCAGTGGATAATAACCATGAAGTTGAATAAATCTCAAAGGAGTTATGAGGAAGAAGTTATCCCACATTCTATTCAGGTGATTCCAAATTAGCCTATTCAGACATATGGCAATATCTTCATGATTCTAATCAAACAAGGAGGAACCAAGATTTAAGAAGCTTTAATGTAACCATTAATCAGTGGAAAATAACGACGAAGTTGAATAAATGTCAAAGAATTCATGAGGAAGAATCCATCCCACTTTCTATTCAGGTGATTCCAGATTGGTCTATTCGGACATATGGCAATATCTTCATGACTCTAATCAAACCATGAGGAACCAAGTTGTAAGAAGCTTGATTTGGAACCATTAATCAGTGTAAAATAACCATGAAGTTGAATAAATCTCATAGGAGGTATGAGGAAGAAGCTATCCCACTTTTATTCAAGAGATTCCAGATTAGCATATTCAGACATATGGCAATATCTTCATGATTCTAACCAAACCAGGAAGAACAAAGATGTAAGAAGCTTGATTTGGAATCATTAATCAGTGGACATTAACCATGAAGTTGAATAAATCTCATAGGATTCATGAGGAATAAGCTATCCCACTTTCTATTCAGGTGATTCCAAATTAGCCTATTAAGACATACAACAATATCTTCATCACTCTAATCAAAACATGAGGAACCAAGACGAAAGAAGCTTAATTTGGAACACTTAAGCAGTGGACAATAACCATGACGTTGAATAAATCTCATAGGAGTTATGAGGAAGAAGCTATCCCACTTTCTATTCAGGTGATTCCAGATTAGCCTATTCAGACATATGGCAATATCTTCATGATTCTAATCAAACCATGGGGAACCAAAATGTAAGAAACTTGATTTGGAACCATTAATCAGTGGAAAATAACCATGAAATTGAATAAATCTCATAGGATTTATGAGGAAGAAGCTATCCCACTTTCTATTCAAGTGATTCCAGATTAGCCTATTCAGACATATGACAATATCTTCATGATTCTAATCAAACCAGGAGGTACAAAGATTTAAGAAGATTTATTTGGAACCATCAATCAGTGTACAATAACCATTACGTTTAATAAATCTCATATTAGTTATGAGAAAGAAGATATCCCACTTTCTATTCAGGTGATACAAGATTAGCCTATTGAGACATATGGCAAGATCTTCATGATTCTATAAAAGCAGGAGGAACCAAGATGTAAGAAGCTTGAATGTAACAATTAATCAGTGTAAAATAACCATTAAGTTGAATAAATCTCATAGGATTCATGAGGAATAAGTTATCCCACTTTCAATTTAGGTGATTGCAAATTAGCCTATAAAGACATACAAAATTATCTTCATGATTCTAATCCAAACATGAGGAACCAAGAAGTAAGAAGCTTGATTTGGAATAATTAAGCAGTGGAAAATAACCATGAAGTTGAATAAATCTCATAGGAGTTATGAGGAAGAAGCTATCCCACTTTCTATACATGTGATTCCAGATTAGCCTATTAAGACATATAGCAATATCTTCATGATTCTAATCAAACCAGGACGACCAAGATGAAAGAATATTGATTTGGAATCATTAATGAGTGGAGAGTCACCAGGAACTTGAATAAATCTCATAGAACGTATGAGGAAGAAGTTATCCCACTTTCTATTTAGGTGATTCCAAATTAGCCTATTCAGAAATATGACAATATCTTCATGATTCTAATAAAACCAGGAGGAACCAAGCTGTAGGAAGCTTGATTTGGAACCATTAATCAGTGGATAATAACCATGAAGTTGAATAAATCTCATAGGAGTTATGAGGAAGAAGCTTTCCCACTTTCTATTCAGTTGATTCCAGATTAGCATATTCAGACATATGACAATATATTCATGATTCTTATCAATCTAGGAGGAACCAAGACGTAAGAAGCTTGAATGTAACAATTAATCAGTGGAAAATAACCATGAAGTTGAATAAATCTCATAGGATTCATCAGGAATAAGCTATCCCACTATCTATTCAGGTGATTCCAGATTAGCCTATTCAGACATATGGCAATATCTTCATGATTCTATAAAACGAGGAGGAACCAAGATGTAAGAAGCTTGAATGTAACAACTAATCAGTGGAAAATAACCATGAAGTTGAATAAATCTCATAGGAGTCATGAGGAATAAGCTATCCACTTTCTAGGCATGTGATTCCAGATTAGCCTATTCAGACATCTGGCAATATCTTCATGAGTCTAATCAAACCATGAGGAACCAAGATTTAAGAAGCTTGATTTGGAACCATTAATCAGTGGAAAATAACCACGAAGTTGAATAAATCTCATAGGAGTTATGAGGAAGAAGCCATCCCACAATCTATACATGTGATTCCAGATTAGTTTATAAAGACATACAACAACATCTTCATGATTCTAATCAAAAAATGAGGAACCAAGAAGTAAGAAGCTTGATTTGGAATAATTAAGCAGTGGACAATAACGATGAAGTTGAACAAAATCTCATAGGAGTTATGAGAAAGAAGCTATCCCACTTTCTATACAAGTGATTCCAAATTAGCATATTAAGACATATAGCAATATCTTCATGATTCCAATCAAACCAGGAGGACACCGATGAAAGAAGCTTGATTTGGAAGCATTAATGAGTGTAGAGTCACCAGGTAATTGAATAAATCTCATAGAACTTATGAGGAAGAAGTTATCCCACTTTCTATTTAGGTGTTTCCAAATCAGTCTATTCATATATATGGCAATATCTTCATGATTCTAATCAAACCATGAGGAACCAAGATGTAAAAAGCTTGAATGTAACAATTAATCAGTGGACAATAACCATGAAGTTGAATAAATCTCATAGGATTCATGAGGAACAAGCTATCCTACTTTCTATTCCAGTGATTCCCGATTAGCATATTCAGACATTTGACAATATCTTCATGATTCTAAACAAACCAGAAGGGGACAAGATGTACGAAGCTTGATTTGGAACCAATAATGAGTGTACAATAACCATGAAGTTGAATAATTCTCATAGGATTCATTAAGAAGAAGATGTCCCACTTTCTATTCAAGTGTTTCCAGATTAGCATATTAAGACATATGGCAATATCTTCATGATTGTAGTCAAATCAGGAAGAACCAAGATGTAAGAAGCTCGATTTGGAACCATTAATTAGTGGACAATAACAACGAAGTTTAATAAATCTCTTAGGAGTGATGAGAAAGAAGCTATCCCACTTTTTTATTTAGGTGATTCCAAATTAGACTATTCAGACATATGGCAATATCTTCATGATTCTAATAAAACCGGGAGGAACCAAGCTGTAAGAAGCTTTATTTGGAACCATAATCAGTGGATAATAACCATGAAGTTGAATAAATCTCATAGGAGTTATGAGGAAGAAGCTATCCTACTTTCTATTTAGGTGATTCCAAATTAGCCTATTCAGACATATGGCAATATCTTCATGATTCTAATCAAACCAGGAGGAACCAAGATGTAAGAATCTTGAATGTAACCATTAATCAGTGGACAATAACCACGAAGTTGAATAAATCTCATAGGAGCTATGAGGAAGAAGCTATCCCACAATCTGTACAGGTGATTCCAGATTAGTCTATAAAGACATACAACAATATCTTCATGATTCTAATCAAAACATCAGGAACCAAGAAGTAAGAAAATTGACTTAGAATAATTAAGCAGTGGACACTAACCATGAAGTTGAATAAATCTCATAGGAGTTATGAGAAAGAAGCTATTCCACTTTCTATACAAGTGATTCCAAATTAGCATATTAAGACATATAGCAATATCTTCATGATTCTAATCAAACCAGGAGGACACCGATGAAAGAAGCTTGATTTGGAAGCATTAATGAGTGTAGAGTCACCAGGTAATTGAATAAATCTCATAGAACTTATGAGGAAGAAGTTATCCCACTTTCTATTTAGGTGTTTCCAAATCAGTCTATTCATATATATGGCAATATCTTCATGATTCTAATCAAACCATGAGGAACCAAGATGTAAAAAGCTTGAATGTAACAATTAATCAGTGGACAATAACCATGAAGTTGAATAAATCTCATAGGATTCATGAGGTACAAGCTATCCCACTATCTATTCAGGTGATTCCAGATTAGCCTATTCAGACATATGGCAATATCTTCATGATTCTAATCAAACCAGGAAGAACCAAAATGTAAAAAGCTTGAATGTAACAATTAATCAGTGTAAAATAACCATGTTACTGAATAAATCCCATAGGATTCATGAGGAATAAGCTATCTCACTTTCTATTCAGGTGATTCCAGATTGGTTTATTCAGACATCTGGCAATATCTTCATGATTCTAATTAAACCATGAGGAACCAAGATGTAAGAAGCTTGATTTGGAACCAATAATAAGTGTACAATAACCATGAAGTTAAATAAATCTTATTGGAGTCATGAAGAAGAAGATATTCCACTTTCTATTCAGGTGATTCCAGATTAGCCTATTCAGACATATGGCAATATCTTCATGATTCTAATCAAACCAGGAGTAACCAAGATGTAAGAATCTTGAATGTAACCATTAATCAGTGGACAATAACCACGAAGTTGAATAAATCTCATAGGAGCTATGAGGAAGAAGCTATCCCACAATCTGTACAGGTGATTCCAGATTAGTCTATAAAGACATACAACAATATCTTCATGATTCTAATCAAAACATCAGGAACCAAGAAGTAAGAAGCTTGACTTAGAATAATTAAGCAGTGGACACTAACCATGAAGTTAAATAAATCTCATAGGAGTTATGAGAAAGAAGCTATTCCACTTTCTATACAAGTGATTCCAAATTAGCATATTAAGACATATAGCAATATCTTCATGATTCTAATCAAACCAGGAGGACACCGATGAAAGAAGCTTGATTTGGAAGCATTAATGAGTGTAGAGTCACCAGGTACTTGAATAAATCTCATAGAACTTATAAGGAAGAAGTTATCCCACTTTCTATTTGGGTGTTTCCAAATTAGTCTATTCATACATATGGCAATATCTTCATGATTCTAATCAAACCAAGAGGCACCAAGATGTAAAAAGCTTGAATGTAACAATTAATCAGTGGACAATAACCATGAAGGTGAATAAATCTCATAGGATTAATGAGGTACAAGCTATCCCACTATCTATTCAGGTGATTCCAGATTAGCCTATTCAGACAAATGGCAATATCTTCATGATTTTGTAAAACCAGGTGGAAACAAGATGTAAGAAGCTTGAATGTAACAATTAATCAGTGGAAAATAACCATGAAGTTGAATAAATCTCATAGGATTCATGAGAAATAAGTTGTTCCACTTTCTATTCAGGTGATTCCAAATTAGCCTATTAAGACATACAACAATATCTTCATGATTCTAATCAAAACATGAGGAACCAAGAAGTAAGAAGCTTGATTTGGAATAATTAAGCAGTGGACAATAACCATGAAGTTGAATAAATCTCATAGGAGTTATGAGGAAGAAGCTATCCCACTTTCTACACAAGTGATTCCAGATAAGCCTATTAAGACATATAGCAATATCTTCATGAAAATAATCAAAGCAGGAGGACCAAGATTAAAGAAGCTTGATTTGGAATCATTAATGAGTCGAGAGTCACCAGAAACTCGAATAAATCTCATAGAGCTTATGAGAAAGAAGTTATCCCACTTTCTATTTAGGTGATTCCAAATTAGTCTATTCATACATATGGCAATATCTTCATGATTCTAATAAAACCAGGAGGAACCAACCTTTAAGAAGCTTGATTTGGAACCATTAATCAGTGGATAATAACCATGAAGTTGAATAAATCTCATAAGAGTTATGAGGAAGAAGCTATCCCACTTTCTATTCAGGTGACTCCAGATTAGCCTATTCACACATATGGCAATATCTTCATGATTCTAATCAAACCAAGAGGAACCAAAATGTAAAAAGCTTGAATGTAACAATTAAACAGTGTAAAATAACCATGATGTTGAATAAATCCCATAGGATTCATGAGGAATAAGCTATCCCACTTTCTATTCAGGTGATTCCAGATTGGTTTATTCAGACATCTGGCAATATCTTCATGATTCTAATTAAACCATGAGGAACCAAGATGTAAGAAGCTTGATTTGGTACCAATAATAAGTGTACAATAACCATGAAGTTAAATAAATCTTATTGGAGTCATGAAGAAGAAGATATTCCACTTTCTATTCAGGTGATTCCAGATTAGCCTATTCAGACATATGGCAATATCTTCATGATTCTAATCAAACCAGGAGGTACCAAGATGTAAGAAGATTGATATGGAATTATTAATTAGTTGAAAATAACCATGAAGTTGAATAAATTTCTTAGGAGTTAAGAGGAAAAGTTATCTCACTTTCTATTCAAGTGATTCCAGCTTAGCCTATTCGGACATATGACAATATCTTCATGATTCTAATCAAACCAGGAGGAACAAAGATTTAAGAAGCTTTATTTGAAACTATTAATCAGTTTACAATAACCATTAAGTTTAATAAATCTCATATGAGTTATGAGGAAGAAGCTATCCCACTTTCTATTCAAGTGATTTAGGATTTGCCGATTCAGACATATGTCAATATCTTCATGATTCTATTAAACCAGGAGGAACCAAGATGTAAGAAGCTTGAATGTAACGATTAATCAGTGGAAAATAACCATGAAGTTGAACTCATAGGAGTCATGAGGAATAAGCTATCCCAATTTCTATTCAGGTGATTCCAGATTAGCCTATTCAGACATATGGCAATATTTTCATGATTCTAATCAAACCATGAGGAAGCAAAATGTAAGAAACTTGATTTGGAACCATTAATCAGTGGAAAATAACCATGAAGTTGAATAAATCTCATAGGATTTATGAGGAAGAAGCTATCCCACTTTCTATTCAAGTGATTCCAGATTAGCCTATTCAGACATATGACAATATCTTCATGATTCTAATCAAACCAGGAGGTACAAAGATTTAAGAAGATTTATTTGGAACCATCAATCAGTGTACAATAACCATTACGTTGAATAAATCTCATATTAGTTATGAGGAAGAAGATATCCCACTTTCTATTCAGGTGATACAAGATTAGCCTATTCAGACATATGGCAAGATCTTCATGATTCTATAAAAGCAGGAGGAACCAAGATGTAAGAAGCTTGAATGTAACAATTAATCAGTGTAAAATAACCATGAAGTTGAATAAATCTCATAGGAGTTATGAGGAAGAAGCTATCCCACTTTTTATTCAGGTGATTCCAGATTAGCCTATTCAGACATATGGCAAGTCTTCATGATTCTAATCAAACCAGGAGGAACCAAAATGTAAAAAGCTTGAATGTAACAATTAATCAGTGTAAAATAACCATGATGTTGAATAAATCCCATAGGATTCATGAAGAATAAGCTATCCCACTTTCTATTCAGGTGATTCCAGATTCGTTTATTCAGACATATGGCAATATCTTAATGATTCTAATCAAACCATGAGGAACCAAGATGTAAGAAGCTTGATTTGGAACCAATAATAAGTGTACAATAACCATGAAGTTAAATAAATCTTATTGGAGTCATGAAGAAGAAGATATTCCACTTTCTATTCAGGTGATTCCAGATTAGCCTATTCAGACATATGGCATTATCTTCATGATTCTAATCAAACCAGGAGGAAACAAGATGTAAGAAGCTTGATATGGAATTATTAATTAGTTGAAAATAACCATGAAGTTGAATAAATCTCTTAGGAGTTAAGAGGAAAACCTATCCCACTTTCTATTCAAGTGATTCCAGCTTAGCCTATTCGGACATATGACGATATCTTCATGATTCTAATCAAACCAGGAGGAACAAAGATTTAAGAAGCTTTATTTGGAACTATTAGTCAGTTTACAATAACCATTAAGTTGAATAAATCTCATATGAGTTATGAGGAAGAAGCTATCCCACATTCTATTCAGGTGATTCAGGATTTGCCGATTCAGACATATGTCAATATCTTCATGATTGTATTAAACCAGGAGGAACCAAGATGTAAGAAGCTTGAATGTAACAATTAATCAATGGAAAATAACCATGAAGTTGAACTCATAGGAGTCATGAGGAATAAGCTATCCCAATTTCTATTCAGGTGATTCCAGATTAGCCTATTCAGACATATGGCAATATCTTCATGATTCTAATCAAACCATGAGGAACCAAAATGTAAGAAACTTGATTTGGAACCATTAATCAGGGGAAAATAACCATGAAGTTGAATAAATCTCATAGGATTTACGAGGAAGAAGCTATCCCACTTTCTATTCAAGTGATTCCAGATTAGCCTATTTAGACATATGACAATATCTTCATGATTCTAATCAAACCATGAGGAACCAAGATGTAAGAAGCTTGAATGTAACAATTAATCAGTGGAAAATAACCATGAAGTTGAATAAATCTCATAGGATTCATGAGGTACAAGCTATCCCACTATCTATTCAGGTGATTCCAGATTAGCCTATTCAGACATATGGCAATATCTTCATGATTTTGTAAAACCAGGTGGAAACAAGATGTAAGAAGCTTGAATGTAACAATTAATCA